>QARZ01039864.1:76690-102088 GCA_013407115.1 Glycine latifolia | reverse complement strand
AATATCATCAACCACATCAACATTATCTCATTTCAACATCATCAACATCACAAGCAATTACATTCTACATTTATACACATAACATATGTGATTTAAAAACCCTTAAACCCTAATTTAGGGCCCTATAAAAGCAACATGTTCTTCCCTTTTGTCTCATCATGCAACCACTTTTGAAAAAGAAAGAGAGTTCTCTACCTTCTCTCTAGATTTTAGAACGCAAACTCAAAGCCCCATCCATCTATTTTCAGGTATGATGGACAGGAGCTCAAGAACAATACTCTAACCGATTGAAGTTAATTCCACTACAGTGTGGGAGGAGTTTCTTCATTTTCTTGAGCCTAATTGTTTTTTATAAGGCCTATCTAGGCATGGCAAATAACCCCGAACCCGTGGGTATCGCCCCAACTTTGACAGTGAATACTCACTTTGATTGGGTATGACTGTGAGTATGGGTATTACCAAACTTCTTAAGCGGGGATGGGGATGCAGATCAAAATATACCCGTAGTCATACCCATACCCACCACCATTACATTTTTTTATCATTCTTTTGTCACAACATATATATACATAATATATATCAAAGATTTTAATGTTATAATTTTTGAAAATATAAATCAATTAGCTTAATAGATAAATAATTAAATAACAAACTTCAAAATATACATTTAAGTAAAAGTATAATTGAATTTTTTATTTTTATCTTTAATTTCTTTATTTTCATTATATTTACATATTGTTTAAATTAAAATATAATTAAAAACTTAATATATAATTATTTTAAAATATATAAGTAAATTAGAACTATAAAAAAGAGTGTAATGGGTTACCCACATGTACATCTGAATCTAATAAAATGCGATGGGGATGATGATAGGTTTTAAAATTTTAAACCCGTCTCTTTTATACTCAAACCCATATCCATTCTTCCTTTTGAGGCGACGACGAGAGAAAAACCTATCTCTGACCTGCCATGTTGCCATCCCTAGGCCTAACCCTTGTGGATTGAGTTTTATAGTCATTGAATGTGATTTTGTGCATGGAAATAAGGATTCATGTCCCCTTTTTGTGGCTTGGGAATTGTGGGTACATCATTTATCATTTTGGACTTCAAAAATGAACTCTTTGGATATGAAAATATTGGATTCTATGTAAAATGTTGCATTTGGACTTGGGATTCATTTTGAACTTAATATTTTAAGTTTTGGGGTATTTTGTGCATATTACTATTTTTTTCATGAACTGGCACTGATTGAGACATATTATGTTATTTGTGACCTCAAAAATGTGTTCATCAGGGTTAAAAACCTAGGGTTGCATATAAAATATGTTATATTTAGACTTGGCAATCAATTGGAATGATAATTTTATTTTTAAGGTAATTTTTTTGTGCATATTTGTTCTGTTTCTCGGGTCAAGCAATGATGTTCTTGTTATGTGTTGATTTTGACCTAAAAATAGGTTCTTTGGGTATAAAAACCAAGGGTTTTACATCTATAATTTGTTATATTTGAGTTTTGCAATCATTTGGAAGTTAAATTTTAAGTTTTGAAACTTTTAAAGGACATAGGACTCTATTTTCGAAGCTGACAATGATGGAGTATGATTTGTGGATTTTGACTTCAAAAATGGATTTGTTAGGGTAAAAATATAGGATCTCATATAAGATTCATTTTATTTACGGTTGGGGATCATTGGAAACTTAATTTTTGTTTAGTTCAAGAGATAGAAATCTAGTTCAGAGAAGATTTGGCCTAGAGTTGAATCACAAAGGCAATTCCAGATGGAAAAAAATGACAATGAAAAGTGATTCCCACGATGGTATTGTGGTGCTTGCATACACTTTGAAGCTTAATTCGGTAGTGGTTTAAGGTGGGGTGAGAGAATGAAATGTGTAACATCCCCAAAACTGTCCATTACTGCCACCCGAATTGAAAAATTTATTTCTCTCTCAATTCTTATTCAAATTAGGTGTATGATTTATGGAATTATAGATCTAGATGTCTACTATAACTTATAAAAATTTAACAGATAAATCTAGTTTGTGTACTGCTTGAAGTCACTATAACATTAAGAGATGTCAGTGAGAAAATTTTCAGCTTGCTGGCAGTTTTGGAATCTAGTTTAAAAATGTTATAGCCAGAGTTTTATAACTCCAAATAAGGCATTTGATACCTTGTTAGAAATTTTAGGAACTCTAGTTTAACATACTAAAATGTGGGAATTTATGGACTAGTATATTAGTACAGAGTATATAAAGAACGAACCATGTGTGGTAAAAAGACTAGAAGATTCATCACAAACTTGGACCAATCAGAATTTGATAAGAACTCCCAAAACTACACGTGCTACAGCCCAAGGATTATGCATGGGTATGTGAAATAGAAGTCAATGGGAAGTCAATAAGACAAAATTTGAAACAAGCTTCTTGAACCAACCTTTCTAGGTGGCCTTCAACGTGGAAAGCAAGCATTAAATGAAGGAATCTTGCTTTATTTAGTTTCAGCCATGTGTGTGTAGTGCTAGACACCAAGCAAATGAAATCCATTTATTTAGCAAGCTCCATGTACACTTAAGCTTTAAATAAAGGAATAATAGTAATGATTAGATTAGGATAATATCTTCAAAGATGGTTACCTTGTAACTAAACTAAATACTAATCTAGTTGAAATCTAACTAATCCACTTACTATCTAACTAAATAACTTAGTATAAATAGCCTATCATACTACAAAATTTTTCACGTAAACCACTAGCCCCAAAGCTTATTCTCATGGTCCACTTGCTTTCACCTTGCACTTTGCTTTCATTTTTCATTTGCTCTTAACCGTAGCTTTACTCCTAGAGTCTCATACTTCTATTTTCCTTCTTTTAAAGACCTTCTTCATTGATGATTTCCAAGTAGAGCAGCCACCTATTGAGTCAATTACAAATCCAATTCACTTGAGGTAGGCTAGGCTTCAATCTCTAGTTAAGAAATTTTGGACTAACCTATATGTTTAATTGTGCAGATTTATGATTGATTATTTAGGCTGGAATTTTATATCATTGAATGTTATTTTATGATGCGATAATGTTGATTTAACAATAGGATAGGTTGATGATTTTTGATTTTGATGATTATGGGACTTGATTTTGATGACTTTTGGACTATTTATTTATATGTATGTTGTGGGACTGTTTTGAATTAATTTTGAGAATTAGAGGTTGAATAATATGTAGGTAAGTGGTTCAAATACTAGAGTGATTCAATTTTGAGGATTGAGTAGTAAAGTGGTAGGTGAAAGGAGATTAAGGTCTAGACTAAGCTCTAATATTTTCTTGTGAAGGTTTAAAGGAATTAGAAATTATTTGAAAGATATATTGTGGTTTATTAGTTAGATTACTAACATGTTGTCTATAGCTTGAGGATATTTTGTTTCTATGTATAAGCTGGTATGATTTTGCTTGAATGAGGTATGGTAGCCTAACCATACTTTTGGATAAGTATAACGTTGTGATATAAAATTTTCCATGAGGGTGTATGAATTTGCTCATAGATTGTATGATGATTTTTGTGTAATGAAATATTGATTTATGTTTCCGATTCCAATACGAGATTTGTAAAACATGATCCGATACTACATCCAGTACAAGATGTAGAGACCAGGTGCAAATACATGGAATTAATCATGCATGTTTGCATAAAATGACCGCAGCGTTCTACATCCAATACGAGATGTAGCTACATACAGTACGATATGTAGAGGCCATGTCCACCTTGGAATTTCATTCATGCATACATGTTGTTGCATAATTATTTATTGTATGGATTCATTTGAATATAATGTGTTGGTGGTTTGGTTTTGCCTATTGAGAAATTTTATTTCTCACTAGATTTGTTTCATTTTTTTTTAAATGGCAGTAGTGGTCAATTTCCTTGATGCCTTGGACTGTTTGTGATACAAAGATAAAGAATTGTCTCTAGGAAATGGATGATGAAAGTGTTTGTAGTATCTCTATGTTTTGATGTAAGATATTATGGTGATGTATAACGAACTATGTGACTTGAATGATAAGTGAAGTAACAACGACTATTTTATGTTTAATAAAATAGTTTACAACCTATATAGACAAATTTTAAACGTATACTTTTATACACATCTTTCAAATAAATACTAATAAAAATTATCTAGAAATATATTAGGTCGTTACAAAATGGAGTTAGCTAACATACTAGCGTTTGATGCATTTTACACCATGCTTATTAGTGGGAGAATCAATTATTCAACTGTCATTGTGTGATATTTAACTGTGATTTTGTGGGACGCACGTCTCTAATTAAGGTGTCATGCATGTGACATGTGTAACGACCCGCCTCGTCGCTACTATATCATTAATTCTTACCGTACAAAATTTAATTTTTAATTAAAAACTTAATTAATTTGATTATGAAAATAATGGTAAAATTTTCAAGATAATACAATTATCATACACGTATTACAATTACATATTTAAACACATATGTACATATATATTAAATCAGTACATGTCATCCACATGTTAGAACTTCCTTTAGCTTTACATGTATATACACCTGAAATTACATATCTAACAAAAGCCAAAGAACTAACTAAGAAAGAGTTGATTAACAAAACACAACTCTTTCTCCAAAAAGAAATCCAATGTCATCACGTCGGTTTGGCGGCTCCAACCAAAAAGAAGATCTCCGTCCAAGGTCACTTATTGTTGCTTATCTGCTCACACAAACGAAAGTTTACGTACCAACCACATGGTACAACAAATGCAAGGGTGAGTTTATCATATAAAACCAACAAATATCAGATAGCAGCAATTGGAAGGAAACAACATTACCCACCACAATCATTAACAAAAATCCATAATTCCAATACACACTCAACAAACCAATCATCCAATGCATTTCACAACTCAAACAATCATGCATAAAATGATGCATGCATCTGACTCATCTATCAGCATGCAATGTGGTACCATATCCCGGATATAGCCTCTCACAGGAAAAATGATTCACCGCCTATTAGGACCACCCTATTGTGCATTGGCCATTCCCCCCCTCCCGGTGATCAACATGATCTCTCATCAATGTCATTATCAACCTCAACATCATATCATCTCAATATCATCATCATGCATCAATGACATCTCAATTTCAATATCATCAACGACATCACAAGCAATCACATTTCACATCTATACATAATACGTATGCCTGAGATTCACATTCCCCAAGTCTTCAGACAACCCAAATTTCATACATTCACAATTCATCATATCACAAGACTGATATTTTTAGGAAAATTCTAAATTAAAGAGGAGGACTACAATATATAAAACACAATCTTATGCCCATTTTAAAAATTTAATAAAGAATTAAATAGGAAAATATATTATAAAATTTTGGGTAGAGTCTCCTCTGTAATTAAGACTTTTCCCAAAACTCCAATCATTACAACAACAATATTATTCACAGTTTATCCATCAACAAGCCAATTCATCGCATCTCATTAGTTAAAAATACTATTTTTCTTGAAAACGAGAACACATAGGAACAAACACACATCAATCATAAATACATCGCATCTCATTAGTTAAAAACGTAATTTTTCTTGCAAATCAACACACAACAGGGACATGCAATTATCTTCATAGTTGGACTTTCTGGCCCCCAACTATGGTATCAAAACTATAACTAAATAATAAACTCCCTTTACCTAACTAGGAGTTCTCCTATTAAAACCTCACAGTGTTGTTTTGGAGATCCTTCAATACGCGTGTTTTCGTCCAAACACGAGCTCTATATACCAAATCGAAGATAATTTAATATAGATTTTCAAGGTAAGATCAATATTAACATTTGGGATCAAATACCCACTCAAATTCAAAAAGGGGCTAAAAGGGTGTTTTGGGAGTTTACATCAAAAGACATTATTTTGAAATTTCGATCACACCAATGTGATCGGGGTTCAACAAGGATCACAGAAATGACATCAATTTCATAAAAAGGAGACTTTTACAACATCTCATTTTCAAAGGGTTTTTTAAAGGAAGTGTAAAACTCCGAACAACAGTACCCAAAACACAATAGACACTAATAGAAGCTTAAACTAGCTAGGAGAAGACAAAAGAAACTAAGATTACCTCAAGGAAACCAAGAAAGGAGGATTGGAGGCTCTGTTCTCTACCGAAACTTCGAGAAGATTTTCGAAGATTCCGCTCCGATTAAATGGTTCCTTTCCTTGCGATGGTCTCGTGGCAAGCAACCGCTGTCTGTGGTGGTCCCCTGTGGTCTTGGGTGATGGAGGATGGTGGTGGGAGGTTGGGGGCTGCTTAGATGAGGAAGAAGACCATAATTTCGTGCTTCTTCACGTTTCTAGATATTTAACACCGCCTTGACTCGCCCAGACGAGCAAAAGTGCCTGCAAAATTCGCCTACGCGAGTTGACCCAATTTTAGAATTTCTATTTTAGTAAAAAATTAATTTCTCACGTTTCAGATGTTATTTTCACAATCTCAACGGTCAAAAGTTACATATATGGGTTAGAAACCTATCTATAAAATTTAAAGGGGATCCAACGGTTAACCAATCAAGAATGGTGATTTTACTAAAACAAGTTTTTGGGTCAAACTCAAGATCACACAATTCAATGTAGCTCAAACAAACTCCACATAACTTGACATCTACACCAAGCAATAACACAAGAATAATTTACACAAAAATCATTCAACTAATCCAAACTTATCAAACAATCAAATAACACAACAATCACATCAAACATATATTTTCAATTTATCGAAATTTCAGGGTGTTATAACATGAACCCTTTATAGTTACAATGAAGGTTATCACTCTAGTCTAAGCTCTCACATTACTAGTGCAGACTCATAGGGAGCACCAAGAACTTAGTTTTAGGAAGTTGAGATTAAGGCATTATCCCAATTTACTTGTCATCATATCACTTCCAAAATAGTTTCCCACAAGTCAGTTGCTTATATGTAGAAGTGGCCGACTTACAAGCATTAAGTAATCGATTACTCAGTATAAACACAGAACATGACCTGACTGTGATAATCAATTACCACTTATCCATAATCGATTCCTTAGTTCATTTATGAAAAGAAGAATCCTTGTAGTAATCAATTACATGTCGAAATAAATTGATTACTTTGTTCATATATCCTTTCCAGAAATCTGAAGAACATTTTAATTGATTAAATTTGTTTACAATCGATTACATTGGAAGTTTTAAATGATTACTTTGATGATTTAATCGATTATATTTAGTTACATCTGTTTTTTATAAATAGATGATGGGTTTTCTGAAACCAACAACACATTACATTACAAAATTTTCAAAGTTTTCAAAAGCCTTTTGAAAGTGAGAAAGGATATTCTGAGTTCTAAAGTTCTTGTTGTAACACCCTGAAATTTTGGTAACTTAAAATATATATGTGATGTATTCCTTGTATGATTTGATTAATTTATTAATTAGGGTTAGTTGAAATGTTATGTGAATTATCTATGTGCAATCGCTTGATGTAGAGGTCAAGTTATGTGGAGTTTGTTTGAGACGCGTTGTATTTGAGTGATTCTGAGTTTGACCTAAAACTTGTTTTAGTAAAATAATCATTCTAGATTGTTTAACCGTTGGATCACCTTAAAATTTTAATAATGGGTTTCTAACCCATATATGAAAGTTTTGACCGTTGGGATTGACCCAATAACCTCTGAAACGTGAGAAATATCACTGTAACAGAAATTCTAGAATCTGGTCAGCTCACCCAAGCGAATTTTGCAGGCACTTTTGGCTTGCCTAGGCGAGTGAAGGCAGTGATAAATAGTGCAGCAGCATTACAAACCCCGAAAATGTGCCTCCTTCTTCCTCCCAACAGCCAACCCACCTCCCACCACCATCCTCCACCACCCAAGACCACCGGTGACCACCACAGACCATCGTTGCTTGCCACTAGACCACCACACGGAGAGGAACCCTTTAATTAGAGCAGAATCTTCAAAACTCTTCTCAAAGTTTCGGTAGAGAACGAAGCTACCAATCCTTCTTTCTTAGTTTCCTTGAGGTAATCTTGGTTTCCTTTGTCTTCTTTTAGCTAGTTTAAGCCTCTTTTGATATCTCTTATGATTCGGGTACCGTTATTGGCTGTTTCTATACTTCCTTTGAAAACCCTTTGAAAATGAGATGTTGTAAAAGTCTCCTTTTTAGGAAACTGATGTCATTTCTATGATCCTTATTGAACCCTGGTCACATTGGTGTGATCGGAATTTCAAAATGATGTCTTTTGATATGGACTCCCAAAACACCATTTTAGCCTCTTTTTAAATTTGAGTGAGTATTTGACCTCGAATGCTAACGTTAGCCTTGTTTTTGAAATCTATACTAAATTATCTTCAATTTGGTATATAGAGCTCTGTGTTTGGGCCAAAGCATGTGAACTTGAGAGATCCCAAAACAACGTTTCAAGGAGCTAATAGAGAGACATAGATAAGTGAGGGGAGTTTATTATGTTGGTAATAGTTTAGATACCATAGTTGGGGGTTAGGGAGTCCAACTATGAGGATATCTATCTATCCCTGCTGTGTACTGGTTTTCAAGAAAAGCTACGTTTTTAACTAATGGGATGCGATGAATTGGCATGTTGATGGATAAACTGTGAATAATATTGTTGTTGTAATGATTGGATTTTTGGGAAAAGTCTTAATTACAGAGGAGACTCTGCCCAAAATTTTATAATATGTTTTCCTATTTAATTCTTTATTAAATTTTTAAAATGGGCATAAGAGCGTGTTTTATATATTGTAGTCCTCCTCTTTAATTTAGAAGTTTCCTAAAAATATCAGTCTTGTGATATGATGAATTGTAAATGTATGAATTTTGGGTTGTCTGAAAACCTGGGGAATGTTAATCTCAGGCATATGTATTACGTACAGATGTCATTGTTGATGAGAGATAATGTTGATGTGAACAATGTCATTGTGTGTGGATATACATGGATACCCATGAGGGTGTATGACGGGTTACTTTTGCGAGGAAGGATTTGTTCCTAGCCAAGTCATACATTGATGGTGCCCATGGTTGTATGTTGTGTATGTACACATGGGATGTAGTGACCGGTTGGTTACCCTTGCAAGGAAGGATGTGTTCCTAGCCACGATCAGTGCATCGGTGAGCCGATATTGGGGTGTTATGTATGTACATGGGGGGTGTATGACAGGTTACCTTTGCAAGGAAGGATGTGTTTCTAGCCGAGTCATACATTGATGATGCCCATGTTTCATACTTCATTTGCATTGATGGAAATAGGATGGTGGTAGTAGGATACAGAGGTATTAAGGGGGCATCTTTGTTTGGAACTTCCTTGTGACTCAGGGTTGATCACCATGAGAGGGAGCGGCTTGTGCACGACAGAGTGACCTTGACGAGCTACTACATCATTTTTCTGAGAGAGACTATTTTCATGAGGATGGTACCACATTGCATGCTGATAGATGAGTCAGGTGCATGCATCATTCCATGCATGATTGTTTGAGTTGTGAAATGCATTGGATGAATGGTTTGTTGAGTGTGTATTGGATTGATAGAATTTTGGTAATAATTGTGATTGTGATTGTTGTTTCCTTTTCAATTGTGGTTACTTGATAATTGTTGGTTATACATAATAAACTCACCCTTGTGTTTGCTGTACCGTGTGGTTGGTACCTGTGATGATCGCAAACCTTCATTCGTGTGAGCAGATGAGAAGCCTTAGGTGACTCTAGAGGAAGATTCTTTTTGGTTGGAGCCACCAAGCCGACGTGATGACGTTGGATTTCTTTTTGGGGAAAGAGTTGTGTTTTGTTAACAACTCTTTCTTAGTTAGTTCTTTGACTTTTTGTTAGATATGTAATTTCAGTTGTATTACATGTAAAACAAATGAAGTTTTAACATGTGGATGACATGTACCGATTTAATATATACACATATATATGTGCATATGTGATTAACTATGGAATTGTAATATGTGTATGATAATTTATATTATCGTGAAAAATTTACCATCATTTTCATAATCAATTTAATGAAGTTTTCATTAAAAGTTAAATCTTGTGCGGTAAGAGTTGATGATACAGTAGTGACGAGTTGGGTCGTTACACTTGTCCCACTTATTCAAATCTTCATGGTGTATTGAAAGATTTCTTGGGCAAGATTTCAAAGAAGCATTTGGAGAGGAAGTTCTGAAATTTGTTTTTTATTTCAACTTTGATTGGTAAATCATGTTCATTGGATCATCAGGTTGTCTCTCTCCATTAACTTTGCTTGTAAATTCATTTTAGAAATTTTGGTTGTTTGTAACTATTACAAAGGGTTCTTGAAGCTTTTTCTAGAGTGAGTTTCTCTAGAGGGAAGAGTAGAGAATGATTCTCTATGTTTTGATCACTAGGAGTCTAATAGGATTTTAGATTTTTGTTCTTTATCTAGGTTTGATAAAGGGTGATTGTTGTAAAGCTTGTAAGAACTGAATTTTGTGAATAGTGGAACTCTAATCTAGTTTTGATTAGAAGAACTGGATGTAGCTTCTCTTGTTGAGAGGTGAACCAATATAAGTCCTTGTGTTGACTACTTTCTTTAATCTCTTCTTGCTATCTTAATATGTGATTCTTGATGAATTATTTATTACTCAACAAGTGAAGTTTTTGTAATTGCTTTCTTGGGTTGATTAGTTTGATTGATTGAAGCATTCTTGGTTTATTTGTGATAAAGATCCTATAACTCTGATTTTCTAAAGTATTTAAAGGTCAAGTTTTAACCAATTCACCCCCCTCTTGGTTATTGTGTGTGTGTTCATATTGTTTTCAAATTTTATTTACCCTTTTGAGCTATGAGTCTAGCCAGCTCAATATGTGTGTGTGTGTGTGTTTCTAATAAGTTCCATATTTTAGTTATTTTCGGGATTATAATGCTAGCACTTATCTTTAGATTTCAATAGTTTTTCTTATAAACTTCCCCTATATCTAGTTGTTTTATATTTTGTACATTTATAAATGTTGTTGTTTAAACTTGGAAGATTCATCCATTCAATTTTGATGTTTCGATTGCTATCTGTGGCATCCAAGCAACCAAGACAAGATGAAAGGGCAAAAAGGTCAAAATAAGAGAATTTTGGAAATCAAATTCACCCAGGCTAGCAATCAGCTCGCCTGGGCGAGTTAACCTTTCTTCAGCCTTAAGTAATAGCTCGCCTTGGCGAGTTCACTTGACCTCCTCCACCATTTCCTATAAATAGTCATGCAAAGGAAGCCATTGGAGGTGCAGAACGTGAAGAACACCATAAAAATGCAGAGGAAGGTGAAAGAAGTGAGAAAAAGAGTGGAAACTCTGCCGGAAAGGATTGTGATTCACTTCCTTCATTATGTCTTCTATTTATTTTGTGCTCTACACAATGATCGATTAGTTTCTCCAAAGGATTAGATGTAATCTTCATACTCTTATGTATCACTTTTGATATTTGATATATGTATGAATCTTTTCTACTAATTGTTGGTGATTTTATTCTGTTCGTAATGCTTGATTCTACTTGATCACTAGTTTCATGAAAGTGGATTCTAAGTTTGACTGGAAAGTGCCCTTAGGATTTGAGCTGAATGATTTTACTCTTTACATTACGTTGCTAGGAATAGAACATAATGTTTTGATTGCAAATAGCACGAGATTATGATTGTAATGCTGGGTTATTTACTTCATGTGCGAGGGATTGATATTCGGTAAATATCCTTAGGATTCTGGAATGCGAGCGATCAATTCGGGGTGAATTAATGTGTGCATCAGTAATGTTAGAGAATGATTCATATGTATTAATGTTAATTGGATACTGAGGGTATGAACGATGAAACTCAATCCTACGTTCTCTTGAATTAATTAAATTCATTTTTGTTTTTGTAATTTTCCATATTTTCGACGCACTAATCCGTTATTTTCATTATTTTTGTAAACCATTAAATTTCGATTATATTAGTTGTACATAACTATTGAACTGTTACTTTTTATCTGGAATAACTGAGTAGCTCAAGTCCCTATGGAGATGATCTCTTTATAACTAGTTTCTAGCGTCGTTGCCGGGGACTTGAGTCGCTTACTTAGTTCTTTCAGATTTAATTTTTCAGTTTAGTAAGACATTTTCCTTACTTTCGTTAATTATTTTATTTTTATTTTGTATAAATTCTCTTGTTATAGTTTATTTTCACTAACATCGGTACTTACATGTTGTTGTAGTTTGTTCTTTTTTCCTATATGCGTGATAAATTTTCTGTAGATAATCGTTATTTGATTCGGAAATTACCAAGACAGAAGGGAAGAACAGGAAGAAAAATAAACAAGTAACCAGTAAGCCACCGGGTGAAATTTCTTCTATTGATTCTCTTTCACCAAAAAAGCCACTTGTAATCGATAATATGGCTAATCGTGGGGGAGAAGGAAATAGACTACCAAGGAGGACTCTTGGTGACTATGCTTACCAACAAGGACTAAAGCATTACAATAGCATAGTCATTCCTCCTTACAGCAATAAAATTGTGGAATTGAAGCCAACATTGCTCAGCCTGATTGACTCATACCCTTTTGCTGGTATGGATCATGAGGATTGTTGCGATTTTTCAAAAAGGTACGGCAAGTGCACCGATCGTTTATAAGTAATAAAGTTTAGGTAAGTAGAGTATCGTCTCCACAGGGATTGGAGTGATTTTACAGCAATGTTAACCAATATGATTGAATTAGAAAACAGAAAATACGCAGAAAAGTGTTGTTGAGAAATTTGGTTGATTGTGTAATTAAAAGACAAGAATTAAAGCAATGTGTAGTAAATTGATTTAACGAAGTTACCAATGGACGTTTAATTGTGGTCTGGCGCAATCCCTTCTGATTCCTCCTCTTTTACTTGACTGGTTTGTTAATTTAATGTATACATATGATAAATCTCTTCTTTATTCGTGAAACCTAGATAACTAGCGAATCAGCCCTTTAATTTGATAAAGAACCCTAAACCTTTATGAATTCTGTCAGATTAAACATTTAGAGAATATATCATATGGGTTCCTGTTGTGATTGCTCGGAGAATAAGTCTTTTCTATAATAGTTAATCCCTAATTCCTTAGCGAACCAACCCTTTAGACTGAATTGAAAACCTAATTCCTTAGTGAAATCTATCAGTTTAAGCATGTAAAGAACATATTATAGGCTCCGCACCCACGCATCCCTATTCCTAGGCGAAGAATGAATGTTATTCTTAACAGGTCAGAAAGTAGAACCCCAACGTTCCCATTGCGAATCCTACCCCTCAATACTTAATCGAAGTGATCAATTCCAATCAAGATAAGATAAAGAACAGAAAAGAATTAAAACAAGCAAAACATATATTTCAATACCCGTCAAATTACAGAGGATGACTCATCAGTTCATGGCCTTCCCACAAAGAAATGTTTAGCCTGCCATAGGCCTCAAGAACAGCAAAGTAGTAGAATAATTCATAGTTGTGCAGTAAACTCTCTTTACTTCTTGATTTCTAGGGTTTCTAGTGATGATTTAGGTAAAGAATGATAAAAGGCTGTTTTCCAGGTGTTCAGAGGCCTCATATTTATAATGATGTTTAAATTAAGGTAAGAAAACCAAAAGATAATCCAAATTTCGAAACCTATCTTTTAAAACAGGAAATAAAATCAATTCCACGCGATCAGCGCACGATTCCACGCTAATCGCGTGGATCTTTCGAAAGTGCGGCGCTACTGGCGTGAATCCTCACGCCAATAGCGTGAGGTCTTCGAGACTTCAGGCTTGATCCAGGCTTCTCACACGCTGATGGCGTGGTTGTCACGCTAATAGCGTGAACTGATCGAGTCAATTGGCTTGGATTCGTCTTCTTCACACGGATCGCGTGGATTCCACGCTGATAGCGTGGATCATTCGAGAGCACAACCTTCATTCCCTGCATCTGACGCTGATAGCGTGAGATCCCGCGCTGATAGCGTGGGACTTCAGACTTGGTTTTCTTCATTTGCTTGAGTTTCCTCCTTTTTGCCTGTAAAATGCTTAAATGGTATTGAAATTAATTCAAGGCAATTAAAATACTAAACTAACCTAATTCTATTCCATTTCTTATATATTTAATTAAAATTTATCCTAAAACTATACTAAAAACTAGATGTGTTTGCAACACATCAAGGATCCATACACCCATTTGTCCACCTTCATGGAGCTATGCAGTACTGTGGGAGCTTCTGATGAAGATATTGAAGCTGTCTACCTCTGAGCTTTTCCATTCTCTTTGACAGGTAAGGCAAAGACCTAACCCCAATCACACCCCAACAAAAGTCTCAACACTTGGGAAGAAGTGGAGGAAAATTCATTGCAAGATTCTTTCCTTCATCCAGATTCATAAGCGCAAAATCAGCCATTGCTACTTTCTCCCAAGGGTTTGATGAACCTCTCTGTGAGACATGGGAGAGATTCAAATCCTTGCTGCGAAGATGTCCAAACTATAACTTTGATGATGTTTCACAACAACATATTTTCTACAGTGGTTTGAGACCTCAGACAAAGATGATTCTTGATGCCTCAGCTGGAGGTACTATGATGTCAAAGAGCCCAGAGGAAGCAGTTGTAATCATTGACTCCATAGCAGTCAGTGATTACCAATCTCACCATAAGAGGTCTCCGATTCAAAGGAAATGTATAATGGAGTTAGATACTCAAAATGCAATTTTAGCTCAAAATAAACTCTTGACTCAACAATAGAGGCATTAACAAAACAGATAGGCCAACTTCCTCAACAATTTTAGCAAGGTTGAGCACAGAAAACACATGAAGCTCATCAAGTACAACAAGTTCTAAGATGTGATTTTTGTGGTGGTAACCATCAGAATGGCCACTGTCCAGCACCTGGTGATTGCCAACAGGAAGATGAGATTCATTATTCGCAAAATCAAACCAGACCTCAACAGAACTTCCAAGGAAATTACCAAGGCTACATAGGTGGTTCGGGTTCAAATTAGCCTTATGGCTGGAGGTAGCAAAATGATAATACATATTATGGTTCCACTAACTCTTCTTTTGCAGGTCCCTCTAACAACTCTTATGCAGGTTCTTTAAATAGGGGTCCACAACAACAATAACAAGAAGCCCAGCCTGATAAAATTTCAAAAATGGAAGATACTCTAACTCAGTTTATGCAAATGTCCATCACAAATTAGAAGAACACTCAGGCTTCCATTAAAAATCTTGAAGTTCAGGTTGGACAACTTGCAAAACAACTGTCTAAGCATAGCAATGGACCTTTTTCAGCAAACAGACAGGTTAACCCAAAGGAACCAAGGGAGTGTTTTAGAGTGGATGTCTTGGATGAAGTAATTTCTAACTCCAAGAGGTTGATTCAAGGAAAAGATTGTTTAGAGAAAACATTAACAGAAGCATTTGAAGAGATGGGTGAATGTGAAGAAAGTGAGAGTTCAGATTATCTCCAACAACTAGATGCTTTCAAAGAAATTCCTTACCAACAATCTCTCTTTGAAGAATTTTTAGAGAAAAGAAGAATCAAGAATCAAAAATGGAGGTGAAAGTAATACCCCCATATTTTAATTATGTTTTTCTTGCAGGTGATTCAAAGAAACTAGTTATCAGTAATTCAAGTCTTTCTGAAGAAGAAAAGAAACTGGTGAAAAGTTTGAAGGAAAACATAGAAGCCAATGGCTCACCACTATTGTCCAATTGCTGGAAGCCTGAGCCATAACAACGGCGTCCAACTAAAAAGACGTTAAAGAAGTGCTCCTAGGAGGCAACCCAGTGTTTCTAAACTTTGCTTTAATTTAATTTGAATTTTATGTTTTAGGTTTCTCAATTATATTTATGAACTTTACTTTTGAATTTTATGTCTTATGTTTTTGAATATATTATCTTTTTTGTTAGAACTACCATTGCATGGCCTGGGGATAGGTCTATTTTTTAGGAGGAGGCAAATCAGATGAGCATGAGGACATGGCAGATCCTATTGATGATTTCAATGGAGGAGACTGAGCTCCTCAGCCATGATCTTAAAAAATTTGTGACATTATCTTTATGCTTCTTTACCATTTTATTTTAAAAATTCAATACATTATTTCCTTCCTTATTTAATATGTTGGATGTTTGCTTGAATAGTTGTGCACATTTATGAGTCTTTTTGGTATTGCACACTTTGATTGTGTACACAGAGGTTTCTCTATTTTTGGAAGTACACATTTTTTATTAAATTTTTATTAAACATAGTTATAGAATATGTATAAATCTTTTTGGGACTTAAAAGACAAATTTTTCTGAAAACATAACATGTTTTGGAAAGAATCAACAAATAGTGTTTTTGAAAATTGCTTTTGAAATTGGATCAAAACACAATAAAATTAATTTTCAAAACTTTAAGAATGAAAAAAAATGAATGGTTTTACAAAATACCAAAAGAAAGGTAGATGCTTTTACATGGAGTAGATAAAGAACAACTTTCAAAACACTGAGTTGATTTGAACATGAAATCAGCCTTAAGCTTTGGTGACTGTGTGCAACCACAGAATTTATATTGAGTGTCCTCACTGATATGTTTTATAAGTTAATTTTGCATAAATTTCTAATTGTCATAACATAAGATGCATGGATATGATTTAGACCTTCTTTCTTCTTGAACATTTTAAAGCCATTAGCCAAAAAGCTATCCCAATATATAATGATTTACCAATTGCTAGCCCTTTGAGCCAAACACTTATGATTTTGTTGGAACACTAACCAAGGATAAGAATTTCTTACCTTACCTTAGGTTAGGAGAGCAAAGGGGTTTTGTTGGGAACTTCTATCATTAGATGGCTAATGTCATGTAAATACTTTGTTTTTACAGGTGGCTATTTACGTAAATTAAGTTTTGAATAGAAAAGAAAAGAAAGAAAAGTAAAAGAAAAAGGGAAACAAATTCCTTGTAAAAAAATAAATGAAATATGTTCTAAATTGTACTGAGTGTTGTAAATTCTATAAAGTTTGGTGATTGGGAAATTGGTATAAGAAACATTGATAACTTGGTAGAAAAGAAAAGAAATAGGAAATGATGATAGCTTGTTTTATATTTGATTGGTCTCCTATTCTTAGGGTAACTTTGAATATCCAGAAAAAACCAAGATTTCCTTCAAAGCCAGGCCCAACCCTAAAAGTCCTAAAGATCCATGATAAATATGTACTTTGATTTGATAAGAAATGAACTGCAAAATTGATCTATGACATATCAGTGTTGGAATTGAGATAAAATGTAAGGTTTCAGGTGTCCACATGACACCTTGATTGTATATTATAATTACATGGTAGTTATGATAATAACTATAATGACCCTGTGACTAATCCGGGTTCGTGTGATTGGGGTGTCATATAGGGGGTGTAATTTGGAACTCAGATAAAGGAGGGGTGTAAATAGCACCTTTTCAAAATCCGGGATCGTGCTGATTATGTTAGTATTAATAAGGAAACCGAGTTAGTGCGTGACCGGGTTATCGCTTATGTAGGGGGTGCACTTTTGGGGAAAATCGCTGATGTAAAGAAAGGAACCCGAATAAGGAAGGAAAGAACGACTGAGTAGAGATCTTGGATGAGCTCGTGTATTCTTTTCCTTCGAGTTACCGAGATATTAATCTCGGAAGATCTCGGATGAGGGCGGAACCTTGGACTTGGGGTGCGCCAAGGTGGAAGCCCGAGTAAGGACGAACTCCAACGTTATGCAATCGATTACTTAAGCATGTGTAATTGATTAAAAACGCACAATACTTACTCGACACTGTGGACTTGCACAAGGGTGTCCGAGTTACGAATGCCGAGTTGTACAAGGTAGGTTTTGGGGGTTGACCAGAACTCGACACTGAGTGGGTGTGATGACTTAGCTAGATTTTGACATCTGGCACTTCTGGCGCGTGTGTCACATGCCAGGGTCATTTAAATAGACCACTCCACTCATTTTGACGAGAACACCATCGTCTTCTTCCTCTCTCTCCATTTTCTCCATACCCAGTGAGAGAAACTTCGTAACCACTCACCCCTACCCAAAACCTCTTTGCATGCAACTGGAAAATTGAGAGGGACCATCCCATAACGAGATTACAACCCCTGATTCTTCTGAAAACCTTCCGACGAAGATATCATATTCTCCAAGAACTCTCACAGAGTTTCGTCTCTAAAGAAAGGAAGCATTTTTAGGACGTACAAGCTTGGAGAAATTGTTCTCTAGCTTCATTGACACTTTAGAGGTAAGAAACACAGGTCTAATAGTGAAATCTAACTCTTATGGATTTAAGGTTTGAGGTTGTGACCCGATAGATCCTTTTGGGGGTCTACATGTCACCAGTGGGTGACTAGTTCTTATAATCTGGAAAAGAATGAGGCTTCTTTACATGCAACGATTGAGAACCACTTTTGATTGCTTGCATGCATGTATGTAGGGCGTGACGCCGAGGATAGTGGTGTTCGGAACCGCGCAACTGAAAGAACCAGTGTAGGGCTTCAAACAGGTAAGCTCCCTGTTCTTGGGAGTTCTTCTTCTTGATGGTGTTCCATCACACTCCGGGGGAGTGGTGGATATTGTATGTTATGATGCATGTATTGAAATTATGTGTTACTGCTTTTGATTGAGAACATGTATATGATTTGCACTGTGATGATATGTTGTGATGTATAAGATTCTCTGGCCAGTAGAATGGACAAATATGGACTTCCCTTGGAACAACTCTAAGTGGTCAATTAAGTATATATGAAAACCCTGAGAGAGAATGCCTATTAAGTTGGATGAACCTCTCTTGGAATAGCCATATACGTCCACGCAGAACCCTGAGGAAATATGCCCATTAAGTTGGATGGTCTTCCTCAGGCAATAATATACAAGGGTATGTGCCCATTAAGTTGGATGATCTTCTCTTGTATATCTGTGTGATTATATACATGTGTTGTATTTATGAAAGTCGAGATGGCTAGTTGTGTAATGCCTATTTTAATGCGATGCATCATGGAAGTGAACCCGGGGAAGGAGGAGCCTTCAAGGACCTGGAGTTTACTGAGATGATTATCTCACCCTGGTTGGGGATTATATGTTATTGAAGGTGATGAGCACAGGGAGGACGACGGATCCCGGGGCAAGAGGTCTGGATAGTGTGGCAGTTTGAGGGTTTCTGGACCAGAGGCCGAGCCAGGACGGGTTCGAAGTGAACCTAAGTTTATTTTGGAGCATGCTGGCTCTGTATTTTGATATGTATATACACGTGTTTTGTAGCCCGGCCCTGAGGGAGAGAACAAACTCGGTGTATAGTTACTATTACGTGTACTCACCATGCATAATGTAAGACATATTATTGTATTGTAATTTTATTAGTGACGTACGATGACGTCATTCTCTCTAGCTGCTTCCTAATTAATTAGTGTTAATTAATTGTTGCGCTTAATGACCATAATTGAATGTTAACAACCGGATGCATACAGGGTGTTACATAAAACACTTGCCCGTGGGAGAATTAAACACCTTTGAGAGGTTTTCCTTTGTTTAAATCAATCAAGTTATTCTCTAATGTTCTTTAGAAATAAAACATGTGAAATGATCTTAATCTCATTTGGTTTTGCAAATTTCATCTTTTGTGTTTTCATTTCTCATGGTTATTTATTTGAAAATATTGTTCTAATCACTTTAAAAGTTGATTCTTTACAAAGCATGTTCATAAATTTTGATATAGAGATATTAAAGCACTTTCCTTTATACTTCTACTATTCGTGGTTTTATTTCCTTACATTGCTTGAGGACAAGCAAGATTCTAAGTTGGGGGTAGTTGATAAGTGTCATATTTTAGTTATTTTTGGGATTATAATGTTAGCACTTATCTTTTGATTTCAATAGTTTTCTTATAAACTTCCCCTAAATCTAGTTGTTTTATATTTTGTAGATTTATAAATGTTGTTTTTTAAATTTGGAGGATTCATCCATTCAATTTTGATGTTTCGATCGATATTTGTGGCATCCAAACAACCAAGACAAGATGAAAGGGAAAAAAGGTCAAAATAAGAGAATTTTGGAAATCAAATTTGCCCAGGCTAGCAATCAGCTCACCTGGGCGAGTTAACCTTTCTTTAGCCTTAAGTAATAGCTCACTTGGGCGAGTTCACTTGACCTCCTCCACCAGTTTTTATAAATAGCCATGCAAAGGAAACCATTGGAGGTGCAGAACGTGAGGAACACCATAAAAACGCAGAGGAAGGTGAGAGAAGTGAGAAAAGGAAAGGAAACTCTACCGGAAAGGATCGTGATTCACTTCCTTCATCATGTCTTCTGTTTATCTTGTGCTCTATGAAAACAAGATGAACACACACAATTAACCAAGAGGGGGGGTGAATTGGTTAAAATAGGGACTTTAAAAATTTCTTTGAAAACTAGCAGCAAAGTAAAGATCGTATCACAAGTATAACCTTGTTAAAAAAAAAAAGCTTTCAATCAATCAAGATTCACCCTTTACTTCAAGCAATTGCAGAAAATATATCAATTGATATTGAAAGAGATTAACCACAAGATAAGCAAGATTAAGATAGCAAGATAAGAATTAAGAGAACACCAAATCTAAACTGGTTCACCTCTCAAAAGAGAAGCTACATCTAGTGTCTTCTAACCAAAACCTGATTAGAGTTCCACTAAATCAAAATTTGTTCTTTACAAGCTTTTACAACTGATCACTTTTATCAAATCTAGATAAAGAAACTGAAATCTAACACCCTATTAGACTTCTAATTATCAAGAACCAGAGAACACTACTCTGTTCTTTTCTCTAGAGAACACTACTCCAGAAAAAGCTCTAAAGAAACTCTTTGATCTTAGAGATTAGAAGAATTAAACGTAACCAATCAATTCACATTAAGAGTTCAAGAAAGATACAACCTTATGATCCTTTGAGGATGAGTGAATGCATTTTACCAAACAAACTCAGGTTGAATGAATGCTTTTGTTGAAAACGGCTCTCTTGAAAACTCTTATTGAATCTTATTCAAAACAACATGATCATTGATGCATGGATTCTAATTTTTGAAGCAAGATGTAGAAAACCTTTTTCTCAGACTTTGAAATCTTTGGGAGTGAATGAAAATTCGCAAAAGACAAGTTCTCAGATTCTATGATATGTATTGCGATATATATAGAAAGCTCAGACCCAACAACTTTATATAAGAAACAGAAATAACTGCATGTAATCGATTAAATCGTCAATGTAATTGATTATTTTAACTAATGTAATCGATTAATATCCAAAATAATCGATTAAAATGTTCTAAGCTCTTTCTGGAAAAGTCATATGATCAATTTAATAGATTAAACCGATGTGTAATTGATTAAAACAATCAGACTAGTTTCATACATAAGCTGATGTAATCAATTATGATTGAATGGTAATTGATTAAAGCAGTCAGACATGTTTTGAGCTTTTGTACTGTGTAATCAATTAAAGCAGTCAAACATATTTTGAGTTTTTGTACTGTGTAATCGATTAAGAGTGAATGGAATCAATTACTATGTTCTTCATGGCTTAAGTAATAAATTACCATGCTGGTAATTGATTAAACCAGTGCAAAAAGGATTTTTTCAAAAACTTAACCATTAGAAATTTCTTTATATATGCAAACATGAAACCTTTTATGCTTTTATCAAATCATGTATGCATGTTTATGATTATGTTTATGCAATGCAATGATCATAAGATAAGCCTCTTAAACAACTTATATAATGAGCTTCATCCTTGTCTCGATCTTCTTTCCAGCTCCCCCTGTATCCAACACTTTACACAATGATCGGTTAGTTTCTCCAAAGGATTGGATGTAATCTTCATACTCTTATATATCTCTTTTGATATTTGATATATGTATGAATCTTTTCTACTAATTATTGGTGATTTCATTCTGTTCGTAATGCTTGATTCTACTTGATCACTAGTTTCATGAAATTGGATTCTAAGTTTGACTCTTAGGATTTGAACTGAATGATTTTACTCTTTACGTTACGTTGCTAGGAATAGAGCATAATGTTTTTATTGCAAATAGCACGAGACTATGATTGTAATGTTGGGTTATTTACTTCATGTACGAGAGATCGATATTCGGTAAATATCCTTAGGATTCTCGAATGCGAGGGATCAATTCGAGGTGAATTAATGTGTGTATCAGTAATGTTAGAGAATGATTCATATGTATTAATGTTAATTGGATACTGAGGGTATGAACGATGAAACTCAATCCTACGTTCTCTTGAATTAATTAAATTCATTTTTGTTTTTGTAATTTTCCATATTTTCGATGCACTAATCCGTTATTTCCGTAAACCATCAAATTTTATCTGGAATAACTGAGTAGCTCAAGTCCCTGTAGAGACGATCTTTTTATAAATTCTGTAACATGTGACGACATTGGTACGCTTGCCAATATTCTAACAATTTCCATGGCTACCCTTTGGTCACCTAGTAGGGTTCATATTTTTTGAGCTTGCAAAACTCGTAGCTCAAAAGGGTCACAAATTTTCATTCATTATCACGCCTAGAAAAGAAAATGCAGAGAGGCCGTATTGGACATTCCTAACCATATCATTCCATATCTGTAATTCATCGTGGCATGAGAAGTGAAATGTTGAAGAAGACAAAATGTTTCGATTATAAAAGAACATCTTTTGAATATACAATAAAATCAGTTGAAGAGTATTATAAATTAACAGTGAATGTAAACTATAGAATAAAAAGAAATTGCATGAAATTATATATAAATCCCACACGAAAAGCAACCTCGTTTAGAACAGATTAACTATTCCATTTTTGCTTTATTTTTTAGTGACGATATATGTTAACTATAGTGTCTTACGAAAGAAGCATGGGTTTAGAAATAATTTAGATCGATTTAATATAAATTTATACGTAGCAAACCCAATCCAGGTTAAATATATATAGTCATGTGTTGCACTCAAGTGTGACAAAATGTAGAAGTCATAATTTTAAACATATACTAATTTATACTTTCTTTTTGTAAAGATCTTTTACTTATGTTTGATTAAGAAGATATTAAGTAAATGAGATATAAAATACCAAAAAATCTTAGTTGTCACTAAAAAATAATGTTTCTTTCTTAAGATACTTTATTATATTAGTTCAATTGTTATGCATTGAACATATAAAATATTATTATCCAATTATAATTTATTGTTAATATAATTTTTAAAATAATTATCATAAAAATTAATAAATTTATTATATACAATAAATTATGATTACATAATTGTATACTGTAAAGATATAATCTTCTTTCCCTTATCATATTCCTAGTGTTCTGTAAATTGTATAACTTACTCATCAGAAAGTATATGATCTCTCCATTTTTGAAACATTAAAAAGGAAAAATAATTAGTTCTCGTGCAACACCGATATATATTCGTGTTATGCAAATTGTATAACTTACTCAGAAAGCATATAATATCTCCTCTTTAATTTTTGTATTCATGACCTCTTAAATCTGATCTTGGACATGACCACTGACCAGTATGGTACACTACTGAGTACTGAATATATGGCCCTGAATATATAACTGTTTACGTGGGACCCAAACCCAATTAATTATTATGAAGGTTCCTAGTTCAGAAGTGTGTTAATAAAATTTGGGCTTTATATTGTTGCAAATCTGCACTTTGTTGCTGTATGAATACCCTCTGGCATCTCAGATTTAAGTTTTTATTATCATTTGGACAAAGTCACTCGTTCGGAAAAAAAAAAGGGTTTGGATACTTTGATTTTTAACCATAGCTAATGAAATTGTGTGATCTATATAGTTGATCTTACCTAGTAGGATAAAGTTTTGTTGTTGTTAATGTAATATAGTTGTATTATCAACTAGGTAATGTTCATATTTTGGTTTAGTGTTTGTAATTGGTATACTGGGACGAGTCCTCACACAATAATAAAATTGTACCTTGATGATTTGTTGATTATGAGTTCGAATCCAGAATTTTTTTTTTTTTGCTTATGTAAGGGTAAGACTGCGTATAATATCTCTCTTCATCATCCTATATAAAGATCCATTAATTTTTCCAGAATTTGAGATTTTAAATACATTTGTAGTCTTTTAAATTTGAGATTAATTTAATTTGGTCCTCTAAATTTAAAATTGATCTTTTTAATATCTATAATTTGAAAAGAAAAAAAATCTTGTTTTAATCCTGCTAGCTTTTACACAAACGTCCTCTACTCTAACACTTTCAGTATGAATAAAAAAAAAACACATGTGACAGGGAGTTTGATAATAAGAATACATGATCAAAGTGAGTTGTTATGTAAATAACTTTAATTTATTAGTCATGTAAGCGAAATCTATAATGACGTTTGGACAAAGGGGTAAAACAAACTTTTCCATGTTATAGGGATTAAAAACATTAATTTTAAATTTGGAAGATCAAATAAAAATTATCACATATTTAAGAGACTATAAATATATTTAAATTAAACTTGAGGTATTTATTGAAATGAGTATGTGTTTATTTTTTTTTAAGACTTTTATTATTAGGATTTTGTAATTCGGATTTTAATAGATTTATAAATATGAATTCATAAGATTTAAGATTTGAAAGGAAAGTATGAATTTTTAAGATTTTAAAAGATTTTGTTAATGTTTTAAAAATATTCAAAATTATTAATAAAGATCCATGAATTTTTCTCACCTAATACTTTAAATAAGACCCATCATCCTATATAAAGAACCCTAAACCTGTTATATAATAAATCAATTTCTTCTAGTATATTTACAAGCACAATATGTTCATCTTCTTTCAATCATAAATCATGCTAATTATATAAGAATTATATATCGCAATGTCTGCTAGTAGCATGGATAGTTGTAGTCATTTCTAACAATAATGATCTCACCAAACAAAAAAATGTCCAACAATTGTTTTAAACCTCATTTATATATTTATGTATAAGCACGTAATCAAGATGTCACAATTGTAAAGTCAAAGAATTGAAAAGATCTCTCATATCACATGTTTCAGGGCATGTTGTCCATTGGTCGAAAGAGTAAAAAATTATGAATATTTATCGTTTTCAATAAAGAGACAAGGGATTATATATGATGGAAACAAAAACATGTCAATTGGCAGGAAAATAAAGAAAAGAAGAAAGAAAGTCTCATGAAATCTCTCAAGGATTTGGGAGAGATTGTTTGATATGTATTTTCTACTAAAAAGTCTAATGAAACCCATTAAAATTTGTCTTAAGAAAGAATCCATCAAAATTTGTATAATTTTGAATATCATAAGACTTTTTTTAAGTTGTAAAGAATCTTAATTGAATA
>QARZ01039864.1:7569-41690 GCA_013407115.1 Glycine latifolia | reverse complement strand
TCCTTGGACCAATATTCATACAGACATCATCAATTATATATAAAACGGCTTTTCAGGTAATCAAGAAAAATGGTCTTGCTTTATCTAAAACCAAAATCAATCTTTTTCAAACAAAGATTCGTTTCCTTGGTCACAACATCCATCAAGGAACTATCACTCCCATCAATCGTGCTATAGAATTCTCCAACAAATTCCCATTAGGAACCAGCCCAATTGGAGACAACCCTCTAAGCTGTATTACCATAGGGCAACCCCGCCTGATCTTCTCTTAGAAGAAAGGGAACAATCCAAATCCTTTAATGCCAATCATGTCTATGAATGGAACATAGATGGCAAAACTGAGTACCAGATCCTAAACATCCTCCAGCAGATGACTATGGTTGCCACAACCTATGATACATCCCTTAACTGTTCAGAAGCATTTATTGTCAATATTTTAGTTTCTGGTTTCACTGGAATCCTAAAAGGCTGGTGGGATAATTACTTGTCCAAGGATCATAAGATTACCGTCCAGGAAGCTGTCAAAACAGAAAATGATGGCACTATCCTCCTCAGAGAAGGAAAGCCTATTCCTGATTCAGTCAACCAGTTAATCTTTACCATAGTTCAGCATTTCATAGGTGATTCCAGCCTTTGGAAAGACAGATCTACCGAACTCTTTTCCAACCTTAGGTGTAAGACTTTAGCAGACTTTAGGTGGTATAAGGATACCTTCCTTACTAGAGTCTTTACCCGTGAAGACAGTCAAGAAGCTTTCTGGAAAGAAAAGTTCCTTGCTGGTCTTCCAAAATCCTTAGGGGATAAGGTTAGGGACAAGATCCATAGTCAGCACCCTAACAATGAGATTCCTTACAAGCAATTAAGTTATGGACAACTTATTGCTTACATCCAATTTGATTCAGATTTTCTAAAGATTAACCCTTAGAAGTCTCTTTATTAGATTCATCTTCAGAGGAAGATTTTATTAGGAGCTGATTAATCTGTTCTTCAACAGTTGGTTCTAAGTTGAGATTCCTAAGCTTCTTTTTAAACTATATATATATATATAACACTACAATTTTACAAAAGTTTGGCCCCTCCGCCCCCCATTAAGATCTATTGTTGCTTATACTTAAAAGCACTCTATTTTAGTCCTTATATACATACCATTTTAAAAAAAAAATTTATATGCCATGTAGGGACTTAGAGAATAAAAGTGATTAGTATAGGGATTGAAAGCACATATACACAAACTTAATTAGAAAAGAATTCCTAAGAATATTAAATTACTGGAAATAATTTTTAAAATATTTATACCAAACATAGGAATTTAACATATATTTTCAACCTAAGATTTCCCATAAACTTAAAAAAGAAACTCCCTACCAAACAACTTCTTAAAGTAAATGGTAAAAATAAGAGTAAGATTCATATTAATAATAATTTTTTGAATTTAGTAAGTGTTGATGTAGTGCTGCATGGTGTCTATTAAGCTTTTAAGTTATAATTAGTTATTTAAAAGTCATTAATTAACCGTGAGAGAGATCACAACACTTTCGAAATTCATTAGGAGCCCAAACTGTTTTCCGTGACTAGTATTTAATAACTTTAAAAGTAATTGTTGTAAAAATTAAATTATCATACATCATAATTTACAATTGAATGTACTTTGTATCATTGGTGCATAACATATTTTTTATTTTTTATTAAAATAATAAAGACGCAAACTGTAAAAATTATGAATGCAAATGATTTTTTGTATTAAATAATTAAATGAGACCAATAAAAATGAAAATTACAGAAGGAGCAATTGCTGAAAAAACAAAAGACTTATATATATAAAGGTATGACAGAAAGAGCCTAATATAATTTTAGTTTTTCTAAGGAAAAATATACACAAGAGGTAACCTTTGTCTCCAAAGTTCCTGGTCAAGGTTGCGTTTGATTAGAGTATAATCCTGTTGCTAGAATGTCCATGGCAGAGGTACATAAGAAGTTGTTTGATAAGGTCTTATGGCTTAGCTTACATCTTAGGTAAGATTTTTTCAAAATAATAAATTAGGCCTATAAAAGTTTATTTAATAAAAAAGATTAGACTTAAACTATTAAGACATGTAATAATCTAAGCTTAAGCCTTTAATTTTTTAAAACAAGCTTGGCCTATTTAAACAAATTAAGTTTTATTTCATCTTACTTATGTTTATATCTAATCACGTAGGCCTATATTTTGAGCTTGAAAACATCATATCTCAAAGGGGTCACAAAATTTCTTTCGTTTCTACACCTAATAACATCCATCACGTCCTTAAAGTACCCGAATATTTAAAACTTTTAGGGATTTAATAGAACTCATTGCCACATGTTGATAAACTCCTAGAAAATGCAGAGACTACGGTAGGGGATTTTCTTCCTGTTGCTGCACTCAGTATATTTTTTTATACACCCAACGGTTAGAGAGAAAAATCAAAAAACACCCTAACGTATAACCGATACAGATTGACAATGCATAATGTCCATACGGATTGTTGAGAAGTCTTACGGTCATTGCAAATAGCCAATTAGCCGCCAACAAAATTATATTATTTTAAGAGTTATTTTTTTTCCTGTGAAATCATTTTAAGAGTTTTAATTAAAGATTCTTATCAATAAGTGTTGTAAAAATATTGGTTATGAAATATTTAGTACTTATCATTAATTACTAAAAAAAAGTACTGAACTATTTTAATTTTTAAAATATATAACAATCCTTTTTTAACCAATGCCATTAACTTTCGTTGTAATTAAAAATTGTTAACCCAATCTAGTTGTTATTTGATTAGGTTAGGAATGAATCATGGTAAGTCATGTTCAAATTTTGGCTATAGTATTAGAATCAAGCACATATTTAATTAGTTTTATTTGCTCCCATCAACTGGTTAATTATACTTAATTATGTTCAAGGTTGGTAAGAGTATACGAGCACTTTTATATAGATTGTGTTTGATGGTGCTTGCCTGCAAAATCTTGTAAGTTCCAAAAAATTTTAAGAATGTTATAAGTTCTGTTTATAATCTGCCTTGTGGAATCCAGGTTAATGTTATGCTATGTTTTGTCACTTTTTTCATTTCATTTTTACCTTCTGAAGACAAGATTTTGCAAGAAAATGATGTTTTATCCTATAGAGTGCTTAGCTATCTTCTTTTGGCACTATCAGAATATTCTCCAAAAAGGTTGAATATGTGCTTGAAGATTGCAATTTGAGGTTCTTGTCAAAATCAACAAATTTGTCGTCAACAAAGAAGGCTTAGTACGTGCTGAAACCTTGTGTATGCCTGTAGACAGATTTGAGTTGGATGAATTTGAACATGTCAGCAGGTTAGCTTTTATTAGGTTAGACTTTAGAACATTAAATGATTATGTAATTTTCTTCTGTTTTTTACAATTTTATCTCTTATCTTCCGTCGTTTCAGAGGCCATACTGCTCCTCTAGAAGAAATTATTCTTAGAGACAAAGGCATAAGAATTGTTTCACTATTTTACTTTTATAGTAAATGTAATCTTATTCTATTGTTTGAGTAATACATTGTTAAATGAAACTGAATTTGTGTGTAAAATTGAGGGATTTTGATCGAGGTGCAACCAGCCCATGATCTTTTGCTTGGGATTGGAGGTCCTATGACAAGGTCTAAGACTAAGAGGATGAAGCAAGCATTACAAGGCCCGATACTAGAGATCAAATAGAAAGAAGACCAATGCGAATTAAGGGTTGTGCCTAATTGGGTCACTTTCCTACAAATTGATGAAGTTGTTTTAAGGCCAACTTAAAGAATCACTTCGGGAAGTCCAATTTACAAGACAAGAAACATCCATGGGTTGAGTTGATCAATTTTGGAGGACTATTAATATTGATTTGATTAGATAATAACTAAGTACAATTCCTGTCATTTTATTTGTAATTTTCCTACTAATTTTTTGCTGAATTTTCTGGTGACTTTTCATTTTCTCTTAGCCTTACTAAATGTTTCCTAGAATGCTCTAGGTCATTTAGTGCCTAGTGGAAATCTATTTTCATATTTTTTGTCATTTATTTTCATTTAGTGGCATGCAATTATCAATAGATTTGGTAAATGCATATTAGTGGGAGTTTATTATAGCATTTCAAGATTAGCCTATAAATACGAAACTCTTATACTCTCCTAAGACACAATTTGAAGCTTAATTAAATTTGAGAGTTTCTTTATTGTGAGAGCTTTTCCTTTGTTTTGGTTAAGAACTCGATAGTGTTGGTTCTGTAACACCCCAAAATTTTGAATCACAATTATTAGGGTAAAATGTTAATTTGAGGCAGTACAAAAGATTTGGGAAAAATGACGAAAATGCCCCTGGACATTTTGGAAATGACCAAAGTGCCCTTAGGCATTTTAAGAAGAAAATTTTATAAATACTCTGGGAGGTTTGAAAAAGGATCAGAATACCCTAAGGGTAACAATTACAGAGTTTCCCTGAACATTTTTAGAAATGACGATTTTACCCCTAGGGTAAGGGATAAAATTACCAAAATGCCCTTTAGGTCAAAAATTGATTAGATGACTTTAGAAATTCATGGGGACCTGAGTATTGGATAAAATACTTTTAGAGAACAAAATATTAACATGGTTGGTAGCAGAGAACCATAAACTGTAATTTCCAGGAATTTTGGAAAATATTTTGAAAAAAAAAAGAGAGCTTAATATAGACTACCTCAGGTATCAGAAAATTATAAGAAAAGTATGGACATAATCTATAGAGTTTTCTCTTAATGATGGGAGGGATAAGTGTTCTAAATAAGTTAGTTTAATAATCTTAATAATTCAAAACAAAATAGACCAATAAGAATTCAAGTAAAATTATTACATGTAATTAAAAGAAAAAATTGGTTGATTTGAATTCCTAATACAAGTTTTGGCCGTGTGATCTAGGATCAAAGGATAAAAATTTAAGAAGCTTCAAGATTGGCCACATGGAAGGCTAAGAAGCTTGAAAATTCCTATTGGTCCAAGTATAAAACTAGACATAAATGACTTAAGGAGATATTTGTTGAAGAAAAACTTCCTCTTGATTTCTTTGGACCCGTAGACATTTCTACACATTATTTCAAAGATCCCAACGGTCAGAAGTTAGTTATATAAGATAGGAATATACCTTTAAAATTTCAAGAAGATCCAACGGTTAATGAATTCAGAACAACTATTTTACTAATACGGGTTTTTGGGAAAAGCTACCTCACGGATTTGCCTAAAAATCAAAGTGAATGCACCTTAGGCAAGCTAATACACGTGCAAGGCTGGATGATAGTAGAATGGTGTGGAATTTTCAAGATTTAGGACACTTTTAAGGTGAGAAAGCTTTGGCCAATAAAATGAAAACAACCAAAAAGCAAGGTAATCATGGACTTTGGAGATTTTTGTAGAAAAAGCCAAATAACCTAGCCTATAAAAGGAGTAGTGGGGGCCAAGATGGAGACCACTTCACGTGTGATACTCCTCTTCCATCTTACATCCCTTCACTTTGAATTAAAAAGCAAAACAAAGGCCACACCTTGAGAAGTTCACGTGGAAAGCTAGGAAACTTTGGAGGAAAGTCGTCTAAAAGTTTCAAGGAGAAAGCAAAGGTATGGGGAAGTTTATGATGGGCTTAGTTTGAATATTACCTACATGAAGATTCTTATTTGATTTTATAAGTATTTAAGCTTTGCATGTTAAGTGTTTGATGAAATGTCTCAAAGAACCAAAGATTGCTATATGAATGGTTATTTGATTTAGCAACTTGCTTTTAGAGTTATAGATAATTGTTGAATAGATACCTTGAATCTAACCTAATTAATGGAAGCTAAAATGATCTACAACTATATAGAAATAATTATTTAGAAGTATAGTGCTTAATAGAATATTTAGTTACAAGTATAAGATTTTAATAGAATATTTAGTTACAAGTATAGGATTGATTTAAGGGATTCTATGATTACTTGAGTTTATATATATATTTAATTGGTGCTAAACTTATGTTGACTTGAATTTATAAATATTTGCTTTTAATGAAGTATGTAAATGGTTTCTAAAGTTTAAGATGGTTTGCTTTGAGTAAGTAAAGTGATATAGCTTGCTAAAATAAATCCTTTGAGTATATTTGTTATGATATTAGGTTTATGTTGAAATTACATATGTTATGTTGAACCAATTGGACGGTGATGATTTAGGACTTGTTCTGATGAATCTATGAAGTGGACTGTTATTGTAGAATTGGGATGTTGTATAAGTTATTTTATATTGAGCCTGGCGGGGGCATAAGACCGTGTTATTTTAATTCTGTCTGGCGGGGACATAAGACCGTGTTATTTTGATTCTGTCTGGCGGGGACATAAGACCGTGTTATTTCAATACTGTCTGGCGGGGACATAAGACCGTGTTATTGTCTGGCGGGGACATAAGACCGTGTTATTTTGATTCTGTCTGGCGGGGACATAAGACCGTGGTATTGTATATCTGTGTGGTGTATGGCTGAATTGATTTGAACTGTGTACTGTGATGAGGTAATTTGATTAAGGTGTGGATTATGCTTGTCGCTTATTTTATAAATAATATTATAACTATGTGGGTATATATATATTTCTTTATGTATGTTTTATTCAAACTATGTGTGTCATGAACTTACCCTTTTCTGTGTCTGTGGTTGACACCTGTAATGACCCCAATTTATTTGGGCGAGCAGAGGAACAGGAAAGCAGAAGCTGTAAAGGATATTGAAGAAGAATGAGAAAGAAGTTTTGATGGACTGCATGTTGTGATTTGTAATTCTCTGTGGCATGTATTTGTGTTAGAAAGTATGTATATTATTTTGGACACTATATTTAGGACTGTATTTATTTATTATAATTGTACCATGGTGAGGGTGAATCGTTTATGTTACAAATCAATCACAAACTTAAAGCAAAGAAGAAAAGAAACTTTTTGAAAAAAAAAAATTTACAACTAAAATCATTCTAATACAAAATGGTCACGGAATTTCATTTAAAATCAATCAAGCAAAGAGAGGCGTTACAGGTTCTACCAGCAAGTCACTGTTAGGGTCAAGTTCCTTGTTTTTATACGTGTTTTCGAGATGATCCTAAGTGTTCTCTTATCATTTGGTGTTGGCTCTTGAAATCAAGTGTTATCTCTTCTTGTGTGTTTCCTCCTTTGTTTGTTCTTTCCCATTTATTTAACTCTATATTATTGTTTCATCTTCCTCTATTTTATATCTTTGAGTTTATCTTTGTTTTTTGAATTCTATCTAGTATCAATATCCTTTTGTCTTCTCCTTTTATATATCTTATAAAAAAAATCGTTAAAAAAACATGAGGAAAAAAAAGTAGAGAAAAAAAATCTAGGTAGTTTTACATTTGTTTACAATTTGAAAAAAAAATCCAAAAAAAAGTTTGACTATTGGTCTTATTTTCTTCTTGTTCTATCAATCTTCCTTTGGTTTTATTCTAAAAAACCACTTTTCTTGAATCCCTTGTTCCTTGTCCTCTGTTTGTTCTTATTCACTAAAGTTCTCATTGATCCCTTGATATGTCTTGTTGTGTATAAACAACCTCATAAGGATAAGTTAAGTGGTTAAAGGAAAGAGTGGTGAGACTATTAAAGGGAAAGCCTCAAAAGGAGTGCAACAGGAGTGAAAAAAATTTATTGAGTGTAAACATGTGAGAGAGTGTTTGTGTTAGGATATTTATTTGTCCATTTATGATCACTTCTAACACAATTCTTACAACAATTTTAATCATGAGTGGAGAAGAAGGAGTGGATCTCAAGTTGTTTGTTAAAGTTGTTAATGAACAATTTCAAGCTTTAAACTTGAGATTGGATAGTTTACAATCTTAATTCAAATCTAGAAGTCATAGACAATCAAGTTCAGAAGAAGAAGAGAAGGAGGAGTATTCAAATGCAAGAAGTCATGGAAGAAGGGGAAGAGGTGAACCAAAAAGAGATAATTATTTGGGGAGCATTAAGATGACAATCCCTATGTTTCAAGGTAAAAATTATCCTAAGTTGTATTTGGAGTGGGACAGAAAGGTTGAACATGTGTTTGATTGCCACAACTTTCTAAGGAAGAAAAGGTTAAACTAGTTGTTGTTGAATTTACTGATTATGCTAGTATTTAGTGGGATCAACTTGTCACCAGTAGGCGCAGGAATGGTGAAAGGCCTATTGGTAGATGTGAGTAGATGAAAAATGTCATGAGAAGGAGATTTGTACCTAGCCACTATCACTGGGATTTGTACAAAAAATTTCAAACTCTAACTCAATGTTCCATGAGTGTGGAGAACTACTACAAGGAGATGGAAATAGCCATGATTAGAGCCATGTTGAAGTGGTAGAATTGCAACATTATGTGGAGATGGAGGACTAGTTGCACAAATCTATTCAAGTGAATAGGTAATTGAAAGCTAAGAGTACTTCCAAATTTGCTTCCACTTCTTCATGGAAGCCAAATTGGCAAAACAACAAATCTATGACAAAGTCAAAAGATGAAGCTAAGTCTAAAAATTCATTTGCTGCATCAAAAGATCAAATGAAAATTAATTCATCTTCTAGATCTCGTAATATCAAATGTTTCAAGTGTTAAGGAGTTTGACATATTGCTTCTCAATGTCCAAATAATAGAGCCATGATATTGCTGGATAATGGAGACATAGAGAGTGAGAGCTCAAGTGATGATGAAATGCCACCATTGGAGGATTGTAGTGATATTGATGTTGTTGAACCTATAAATGGAGATGTGCTTGTTACTAGGCGTGCTCTTAATGTGAAACCTAAGGCAGTAGGACGCCATTGCATGGAATATGAGCTCATAGACCCTTTAAAAATATGAGATGTACACTGATTTTGGGAACCAAAGAATTGAGTCTTGTGATTCTGGGAATCACTAAGTTGTGTTTGTTATATTTATTTGAATACAATGAGGTGTTGTCATTTATTTAAATATTTTATTTATTTAGAATGTCTTGAATTGTGATTGTTTTAATATGATATTTATTGGAGTCTGTATACACACACACACACACACACATATGTAATCTTATTTTAAATTCATTGTGAATACCATGGTTGATTTTTTGGATTATCACACCGACTGAGAATGACACTATTTGTGAACTCCTATTAGTTGGTTTATTCACTGAGGGTTATCATCTCATTATAAGTGTTATTTTCAAAGCACGAGGAAGAAGCTGCCGAGTTTGAGGAAACTTGAAGACATAGTTTTCTTAGTTACATTTATTTTAGCTTGGTTAGTACTTCAAAATAACACGGTGGATGTAGTCACTTTAATTATATTTTTAGTGTTCATTTAGTTTTTAGATGCTTATATTTTGAGGATAATATTTTCACTTATGTAAATACTTATTTATTTAACTTTATTTATTATACAAGAGGTATTTTTCAGATTATTATAATTTTGAGATTTTATATTTTTTTAGCAAGGGTTTTTTTTTAATGAAGGGTGTTACATTTTGGTATCAGAGCAGGTTGATCCTAAATCAGAATGTGGTAGTGGGTTGTTTTCAAAAGATCAAATATGGGCACATAGAATTGCTTATTAGAGATATAAATTGCATGCTAATCTTTTAGATATTGTACTTGATCAACATAGTGTTTGATTGGTGGTATGAAGATTTATGGCACCTAATAGGTGAAGAGCAAATGTGAATGATGCACTTGCAATGACCTTGGCTTGGATGACCAGAGTTATGCAAGCGTAGACGGAGGCTATCCGTCAAATAAATAGGAATGGAAGTGAAGTTGTCACCAACTCAATTGTGCCTCCAAATGCTCAATACACGGGGTTATCTAAATTTCGTAAGAATGATCCCCCATTTTTCCATGGCAGCATAGATCTTGTGGAAAGAGAAGAATGGCTCCAAAAGCTAGAGAAAAGTTTTAGAGTCATGAGATGTAATGATGGGAAAAAGGTGGACTTTGTCACCTACATGCTGGAGTCTGATGTAGAGCATTGGTGGAACAACACCAAAGGGAGTTTGGAAGCTCGAGGAGCTCCTATCACTTGGGAGGAGTTCAAGGATTTTTTCTTGGAGAAGTAAGTTCCTTACAGTGTTCTTTTCCAATAGGAGATCAAGTTCCTCCAACATCGGCAGAGAGATATGACTGTTGTCGAATATGTGGCTAAGTTTGAGAGCCTAGCAAGGGTGTAACGCCCTGAAATTTCGATGAGTGAAATTAGATGTATGATATATTTGTTGTGTTATTTGATTATTTGATAAGTTTATATTAGTTGAATTGTTGTGTAAATTACACTTGTGCTATTGCTTGGTGTGGATGTTAAGTTATGTGAAGTTTGTTTGATCTATCTTTAAACTGCATGATTGATAGTTTGACCCAAAACCTATTTTAGTAAAACTACAATCCGGGCATCGTTAACCATTGGATTGCCTTAAAATTTTGACAGTAGGTTTAAAATACATCTATCCATATATTGACCGTTGGGATCTTCAAAATAATAACTTTTGATGCTGCGTTAAGCACGACTGACGCGTTTAGGGCAATTCCTAGACAAAGAGGAAATTGCGCTGAGCGAGACATAAAGCTTATAAATACGTCCAGTAGTGCAGAAAATGCATTTGTCACCTCTTTCTCTCTCTAAACTCTCACCCAAAACCTAGAATCTCCTCCTCCACCACCCACGACCACCAGTGACCGCCACGAGCCGCCGTTGCTTACCGCCGGAGCGGAATACTTTAATCGGAGCGGAATCTTCAAAACTCAACTCAAGGATTCGGTAGAGAATGGAGCCTCAAATCCTCCTTTCTTGGTTTTTTCGAGGTAACCATGGTTTCATTGTCTTCTCCTAGTTAGTTTAAGCCTATTTTAGTATCTATTGCGATTTGGGTACCGTTATTGAGTGTTTTTACACTTCCTTTAAAAACCCTTTGAAAATGAGATGTTGTAAAAGTTTTCTTTTTATCAAATTGATGTCATTTTTGTGACCTTCGTTGAGCCCCAGTCACATTGGTGTGACCAGAATTTCAAAATGATGTCTTTTGATGTGGACTCCCAAAACACCATTTTTTAGGCCCTTTTAAATTTGAGTGGGTATTTGACCCCAAATGTTAATATTGACCGTGTCTTTGAAATCTATATTAAATTGTCTTCAATTTGGTATATAGAGCTCTGTGTTTGGGCTAAAGCACGCAAACTTGAGGGATCTCAAAACAACACCGTGAGGAGCTAACGGGAGAATTTGTAGCTAGGTGAGGGGAGTTTATTGTTTGCTTATAGTTTTTGATACCATAGTTGGGGGTCCGGGAACCCAATTATGGAAATGTATGTCTATCCCTGTTGTGTGCTGGTTTTCAAGAAAAATTATGTTTTAAACTAATGGGATGCAATATATTTATTATTGATGTATACTTATCTCTGTTGTGTGTTGGTTTTCAAGAAAAACTATTTTTAACTAATGGGATGCGATGAATTTGTTATTGATAGATAAAACTGTGAATGATGTTGTTGTTGCAATGATTGGATTTTTGGAAAAAGTCTTAATTACAGATGAGACTCTATCCAAAATTTTATAATATGTTTTCATATTTAATTCTTTATTAAATATTTAAAATGGGCATAAGAGTGGGTTTTATATATTATAGTCCTCATCTTTAATTTAGAATTTTCCTAAAATACCAGTCTTGAGGTAATATGGATTGTGAATGAATGAGATGATATTGATGTCGTTGATGATATTGAAATTGAAATGCTATTGATGAGGTTGATGATGTTGAAATGAGATAATGTTGATGTGGTTGATGATGTTGAAATTAGATAATGTTGATGTGGTTGATGATGTTAAAATGAGATAATGTTGATATGGTTGTTGATGTTGAAATGAGATAATATAGTTGATAATATTGAAATGAGATGATATTGATGTTTATGATGATGATATTGAAATAAAATGATGTTGATGTTGTTGATGACATTGAGATGAAATGATGTTGATGTTGATAATGACATTGATGAGAGATAATGTTGATGTTGACAATGACATTGTATGCTGTGGATACACATGGGGGGTGCATGACTGGATATCCCTGTGGGAAATGATTGGTCACTATCCACGGTCAGTGCATTGATGAGCCCATGGTTGAATGCTGTGTATGTACATAAGTGGTGTATGACTGGATATCCTTGCGAGGAAGGGTTCGTCCCTAACCATGGTTAGTGCATTGATGGTGCCCATGTTTCATACTTCATAACTGTATGGATGGAAATAGAATGAAGGCAGTGTGTACCTATGGATTTTATGGGATAAAAACGTGGGTACTAAGGGGTCACTCGATTTGGAATTCCCTTGTGACTCTGGCTGATCACCATGGGGGGAATGGCCAGTGCACGACAGGGTGACCCTGCTAAACTACTGAATTGTTTTCCTAAGAGAGTCTATTTCTATGAGAATGGTACCACATTGCATTCTGAGAGTTGAGTCAGGTGCATGCATCATTCTGAGCATAATTGATTTGAATTGTGAAAAAATTTAATGACTAGTCGGTTGAGTGTATGTTGATCTGATTGATTATTGAGAGTGATTGTGGTTATTATTATTATTGTGTTTTCTTGCTAATCATTGTCATTTGGTATTTATTAATCTGGTATAATAAACTCACACTTGCAATTTTTGTACAGAGTGGTTGGTACTTGTGATGATCACAAACCTTTGTTCATGGAAGTAGATGAGCAGCAGTAGGTGACCTTGGAGGGAGATCCTTTTTGTTGGATCCACCAAGTCGACGTGATAACGTTGGAATTCATTTTTGGAAAAGAGTTTGTTTTGTTATCTACTCTTTTCATTAAAATTTGAAATTACACGATTTAGAGTTAGTGATATCGTAGCCACGAGGCGAGTCGTTACAGAGGGTTTCTCATTACTTGAAGGATAATCCTCAAGATGATTGGAAGGCTATAATGTTTGAAGAGGGCTTGAAACTAGAGTTATAGAGTTCTATCAGCATCTTGGAGCTTAGAGATAATCCTACCCTAGTGAACAAGGGTCGTATATAGAGTAAAAAATGAAAGCAACGAGGGCTCAAAGATCTAAGGAGAAGGCTAGCTTTAATTTGAAGAAATTCCATAGCAAGGATGAAAAGTTTCAGAACCAATTGCGACTTGTGGCCACCATCAACAAAGGAAAACATGTGCAAGGAGTTAGGACTGACAAAGGTGTCAGATGACAGTCATGTGGCTTGATTCATGGAGATCGTCTGTGTCCCATAGTGTAGAGCACTTGCTATGTGGGAAACTGGGACACTATGCTAGAAGTTGCAGGGGTGAGGGGCAATCCTAACCATGGCCACAAAACTAGGGGAGAGTCTTTACACTTCAGGGGGGAAAGGTGAAGGAGTATAACAGTTTGATTTAAGGTATGAGCTTTATTAAAAAATGAAAAATAATTATATTGTTTGATTCAGGAGCAACACATTCTTTTACATCTCTTGATTGTGTGAAAAATTTAGCCTTGCCTATTGATTTGAGTGTTGCTACTCCTACAAAGGAAAAGCTAGTTACTTCCATTGCATGTTTTAATTGCCCTTTAGTGTATCAAGGTGTGTCTTATCTTGTTGATCTGATATGCTTGCCTTTGTCTAGTTTGGATGTCATACTTCGTATGAATTGGTTGTCTTCAAATCGTGCAATCATAAAATTGTTCAGATAAAACTATTTCAATTGCTAAACAACCAATGTGATTTGTTTCTTCTATGTCTAATTCCATTATTTCTGTTGTTGTCTGCCTTAAGTCTTTAGTTGAGGGGGATCAAGGATACATGCTTTTGTTCTTTGTTAATGTAGAGGCCAAAAATGACATGTTAGCTATAGTTGTAGTGTACAAATTCCAAGATGTTATTCCCGGGGAAGTCTTTAGTTTACCTATAAATAGGGATGTTGAGTTTAACATAGACCTTGTACCTTGGAGTGGACTTGTATCATTAGCACATTATAGGATGATACCTTTGGAGTTGAGTAAGCTCAAGAAACAATTATAGGAGATGTTGGAGAAGGGGTTCATTAGGCCTAGTGTGTCTCATTTGGGAAAGCCAGTGCTCTTAGTGAAGAAGAAAGATGGGAGCATGAGATTATGTGTGGATTATAGGCAACTGAACAAAGTGGCTATCAAGAATAATTATCCACTCCTTAGGTTTGGTTACCTTTTAGATTAGTTGCGTGAAGCGTCAGTGTTCTTTAAAATAGACTTAAGGTTAGGATATCACCAGATTATAGTCAAGAGTGAAGACATTCCTAAGGCTGCCTTTGAGACAAGGTATGGGCACTACGAATATGTAGTAATGCCTTTTGGTGTGATTGATGCCCGTACCATGTTTTTGGATTACATAAGCCAAAACTTTAGACCATTCTTGGATAGTTTTTTGGTGGTGTTTATAGATGATATCTTGATATACTCTAAAACACTAGAAGACCATGAGGAGCATTTGAGGGTAATGTTACAGATTTTGAGGGATGAGCACTTGTATGCCAAGCCAAAAAAGTGTGATTTTTGCTTGATGAGGTGAAGTTTTTAGGACATACCATCTCTAGTAAGGGTGTGCCAGTTGATTCTAGTAAGGTTGATGCGGTATTAGGATGGGGGCAACCTAAGTTAGTATTAGAAATGAGGGGTTTCCTAGGATTGGCGGGTTACTATAGGAAGTTCATAGAGGGTCCACTACACAAGCTTTACCCCTCACCAAGCTGATTAGGAAAGGGAAACTCATTGAGTGGGATAAGGAGTGTGAAGAATGTTTTCAGGAGATTAAGAAGAGGTTTGTCTCATCACCAATCTTGATTATTCTAGATCATTTGGTGAGCCTTGAGGTTTATTGTGATGCTTCTAACAATGGTTTAGGATGTGTACTGATGCAAGAGGGTAAGGTGGTGGTATTAGAATCTAGGCATCTTAGGACTCATGAGGGAAATAACCCCACCCATGATCTCAAGTTAGTAGTTACGGTGTTTTGCCTTAAAATTTTTGAGGCATTACTTGTATGGTGCAAAATTTGAGGTTTTTAGTGACCATAAAAGTCTTAAAATATTTGGTTGACCAGAAGGAGTTGAATATGAGATAGAGAAGGTGGATGGAGTTTCTTAAGGATTATGATTTTGAGTTAAAGTACCACCTAGGAAAAACCAATTTAGTTGTTGATGCTCTTAGTAGGAAGTCCTTGTGCATGTCTAGCTTGATGGTGCAAGAAATGAACTTCATAGAGTAGTTTAGGGACTTGAGTTTGAATATGTCTTTGAATGCATTAAGCATGAAGTTGAACTGGAGATTGGTAGTAACATTATAGACCTGATTAAGAAGGAACAACTTTTGAACCAAGAACTACAATCATTGGTGAACCAATAAGGTTATACCATATATGTTGATGGCCTAGTGTTCTTTAAGGAAAGGGTCGTAGTCCCTAAAGAGGGGAGTCTCAGGGATAAAATTTTAGAGAGGAAGCCTATAAGGGAAGTTCACTATAAATCCAGGCATAACCAAGATGTATAAGGATTTAAGGAAGATGTTATGGTGGCTAGGGATGAAGAAAGATGTAGCTAGCTTTGTATCAAGGTGTTTAGTATGCCAAAGGGTTAAGATTGAACATCATAAACCTTCTGCAACCTTTAAAAGTTCATGAGTGGACCAAAAATGGGAACAAATCTCTATAGATTTTTTGACGTGTTTGCCTAAGACTCATTTGGGTCTAGATGCCATATGGGTTACTGTGGAAAGGCTAACCAGTTCTGCTCACTTCTTGCCAATTAAGGTAACCTACAGATTGGACAAATTGGCAGATCTATACATTAAGGAGATAGTTAAGCTTCATGGCATACCTACCTCTATAGTGTTAGATTGGGATACTAGAATAACCTCTAGATTTTGGAGGGCATTCCAACAAGCTTTTGGGTCCAAGCTATGTTTTAGCACTGCTTATCATGGTCAAATGGATGGCTAGTTAGAGAGGACCAAATAGACCCTTATAGAGTTTGTGTATAACAACAGTTATCACGCTAACATAGACATGTCACCCTACGAAGCCCTTTATGGGAGGAAGTGTAGATCCCCTTTGTGTTGGTGTGAGGTGGTGACATGACCTTGATAAGGCTAGACATAGTTGAGGAAACCACAAATAAGATCAGGTTGATTAGAGAAAGGATGCACACCGCTTAGAGTAGGCAAAAAAGTTATGTTGACAAGAGAAGGAAGCCTTTAGAATTTCAAGAAGAAGATGATGTATTCTTGAGAGTTACTCATAAGACTGGGGTTGGGAGATCCATGAAGGTTAGAAAGCTAAGTCATCATTTCATACGTCCCTTTCAAATCCTAAAAAGATTCAGGCTTGTTGCTTACCAATTGGCTCTTCCACCACAGTTGTCAAATCTTCATGACTTCCTCCATGCTTCTTAACTATGTAAGTATGTACAAGATATTTCACACATCATAGTTCGTGAGTCAATACAATTAAAAGTTAACTTGACATATAAGCCTAGACCTATTCAAATCACTGACAAAAGCACCAGGACCTAAGGAATAAGACAATTCCTTTTATGAAACTAGTTTGGGAAGGATTGACTTAAGAAGAGGCTACCTGGGAGCTTGAGGAAGAACTTCATTAATTGAGGTATGTTTGCTCTTAAATTGTTAATAACGCTAATTGTTAATGTGGTTAATAAGTATTATTAATTTCGAGGATGAAATTTTTTATGAAGGGGAGAAATGTAACATCCTAAAAATAATCCAATAATTATTTAGATAAAGATATCTAAATATATCTTTTAGTAAAATAAAATATAGATTAAATTGTTTTAAATTATTAGATTGTTCTTTTTTATTTTTAAAAGATGTAAATATAATAATATATTTGATTGGTTAAATATAATTATAATTAAAGATAATAGGAATAATAAATTAAGAAAGATCGATTAAATAGATTTCAAATGACGTACAATTCTTATATAAGGATAACAATTCCTTACCTTAGAATCACATGCATAAATAGTATCTCTGGGTATTAGTGGGTTGCTCAAGGACTGAGAAAAAAAATGTGGGGAAATTCTTTCAACCCAATTGGTAAAGGAGAAGAAGAATAATGAAGAACGTAAGTTTCTTGCTTCAAAAGGTGAGTAAAACAACCTGTTTAGGAAATTTGTTGGTAGTTTTTTTTAAATGATATTGTTGTAATTTTGTAAGTTGATCATCATCTTTTGGAAATAGATGATGATGTACATGTTATTATGAGATTATAATGTTACATATCTCTATCTGGGATGAGAATGATATTTGTTTATAGATACTTCCATCTGGGATGGAAGAGAGATTTTGGATACCTCCATCTATTATAATGTTATGTATATAATTTTAGCCATGTCTGTTCAAATCTAGGCCATGGACACTTTGAGCTTTGGTTTCAGTTCTGGCCAGTGGCCAGCCACCCAATTTATGTTTCTTGCCGATTGAAATTTGGTAATTCCACTTTCCTCACTGACTTTTTAACACATTTCTCTGGTCTTTTCTCTCATTTCTCCAAATGTCTTGGATAGTGTCTCGCATGTGGTCTAGTAAATGAAATAGCATCTGTTCCACTCTTGATTTTTTGTTTTGTTTTTTCTTTATAAACTCTTCTATCTTTAATAATGTTGTTCTTCTCCAGGTTCTCTTCCTCTGAGCTTCAACTCCTATTTTCTAAAAATAAAATGAAAATGCCTAATTTTCTTAAGCTGCTGGCACTTTGCTAAGCCTTTCTCAATCCTTAGATTCCCTTGAAATTGTCAAAACTTCAAGGATGTTAGATGTACCTGAATCTCAGGCTTTTGGCATTCCAACTTTAGAGATAAAATCCTTCTGGAATCTCTAGAAATGAATGAAGGGCCTAATTTGATAGATGAGGTAAAGAATAACTAAATGATGAAAATACTCTTTGGCATTCTAACAGGCACACTTTGAGTAGTTTGCAATACATTTGTAATTGTCTCCACACAAACTCGCATAAAGAAAAACCATATTGTTTTTTGATCTAGGAACTCTGAATTAGTATGAAACTTTAGATTCTAAGATAGAGGAAACTTATCCTATTACTAACTCATTGTTTATTATGTTTGTCTCATGAAACAAATTTATATGGAACAAATGTATCAAACTTATGTAAGAACTCTTGCAAATCTTCATTTAAGTTTTACTAAATTCTATGTTTTGCTTAATAGTGCATGCTTTCTTTATTTTAACTTTAAATTTCACTTATTGTTTAGATGATTGGCATATGATGGTCTTCTTTGATGATGTACAGGAAATTATGCTTAGAGACAAAGGTATTAGAGATGTTTCACTATTTTACTTATAGTAAATGTAATCTTATTCTATTGTTTAAGTAATACATTGTTAAATGAAACAAAGTTTGTGTGTAAAACGAAGGGACTTGGGTTGTTTTCTCACGAGAAGGTATGCATTCCATAATAATTTTAAGCCTTACATGAATAATGTTCCTTCCATTTTATGTATGCAAGTATTTTGTTTTTGCTTATCTTCAGCTCTTTACTAATACTAGTATATGGTGTTTCACTTCAGGGTATATAGTTAGAAAGAGCATAAAGAGTGCAAAAGACTTAGTTCGTTTCCCTTTCCCAAAAGAATCGCATCTTACTTTACTTATTGTGCACTATGTGCAGAGATAGAGAGAATCTCCCATTTCCATTCTTCCTAATAGATTCTATGAGCCTTCCATGTAAGTTTGATTTTATCACTTTTCTTTTTCTTTTTGTTTATAAACTCTTCTATCTTTACTAACATTGTTTTTCTTTAGGTTCTTTCTTTGAGCTTCAACTCCTATTCTCTAAAAATAAAATCAAAATGCCTAGTTCCCTTAAGCTTCTGGCACTCCGTTAAGCCCTTCTCAATCCTCAGATTTCCTTGAAATTGTTGAAACTCCAAGGATATTAGATGTACCTGATTCTGGCATTCCAAACTTTATAGAGATAAAACCCTTCAGCAATCTCTACAAATGAATTAAGTGCCTAATTTGATGGATGAGGTAAAGAATAACAAAATGATGAAAATTCTATTTGACATTCTAACAGGCACACTGTGGGTGGTTTGCAATACATTCATAATTGTCTCCGCACGAACTCACATAAAGAAAAACCATATTGTTGTTTGATCTAGGAACTTTGAATTAGTATGAAACTTTAGATTCTAACATAGAGGAAACTTAACCTAGTACTAACCCTTTGTTTCATTATGTTTGTCCCAGGAAACAAATTCATGTGGAACTAATGAATCATAATTATGTAAGATTTCTTGCAAATCTTCAGTTCAGTTTTATGAAGTTCTACGTTTTGCTTAATAGTGCATATATTTTTTTTTTTTTACAGCAGTCGGCTTCAGAATGTCAACAATTCAATTATTGTTTAAAAGATTGGCTTATGATGGTCTTCTTTGACGATGTACCAGAAAGTTGCAAGTTGAATGTGCAAGTAAAAAAAGAGAGGACACCGTAAACTTTTCACAATTTTTTGAAGGCTGGGTGTGGAAAGAATCTGCACTGCTGTTTTATAAAAAGTTTGGTGACTTCTGTAAAAAAAATGAAAAATTTGGTGACTATTTTTCTTATGCCAGTAATGTAGAAATCTGATTATGTTTTCATGTCTTACGACTCGTCTTTTTCTGTGGACAACATACTTTTGTTAAAGGATGAATAATTGTTCTTAATAATTGTCAGCTCTACTTTTATTTGTCAAAGAATAGTGATGTACTTCTATAACTTTTTTTGAGGGTGATGGATGCCCTTTCACTTAATGGATCAACTTTATCTGGTTGAAATATAAGTATATAAATCTACAATGCAAGACAACAAATAACTTATGTCCATCCTTTTGCTCTTTCTTAGCAATCATATTTTGAAGCAGCAAAACAAGTTAAGCACACTTAACTATGAACTTCTTATGTGATAACTTACCGAAAAGTAGATTCATCATGATGATATAGATAATATCAATTATTTCTCTTAAGTTATCATCAATTGTATAGTCTAATACCTACACAGTCTCGTGATCCCTCTCATTCCGATGTGATTCACTTGAGATATTACAAACATTAGGAAAATAAGAAAATAAGTGGGAATGAAGGAAAACAAAAAGAAAGAGTGTATAAAGGAAAAGACAGGGACAACAAGATAAAACAGTAAAATGCAGCCATTGATATTTTAATGAAGTTAATTATCCGGTAGACACTATTTTTTCCCATGACGGGAGACATATTACACTCTTCCACGATAGCCTTCATGTACTAAATATGAGTTAGCCAAATAAGGTAGGAAAAAAAACCCCATTGATTGCACTACATGTTTTAAGGCTTGTGGCACATCCTGATTATTGGCTAAACCAATGGTGTACAAGCTATGACCCTTATATACATACCTATGGTTATTATATTTGGTATCTAGACATTTAAAAAGATCATGATATCAGTCCTTTAATTTCTTTCACCTCATTATTAACCCGATGATTTAATTTGCTAGTAAAATAGTCTCTCAATATTTTAAAAAAGAATTATTGTTCATATTTATCCTATTTGACTCAAATATAATTGTTTTAGGTGAGAAATACAAGTGATCTTTAAAAAGAAAGTTAAAAAGTAAAAGAAAACTAATAACAAAAAAAATAAGAGGCTAATTTAGTAATAAATAGTTTGAAACATCTTTGTAGAAATAGTTTAAACTTCTTTGAACAAATTCTCAATTCCACTTTAGGTTTAAATATAGTTTTGGTCCTTGTAAGTTTATGTAGTTTTTTTGGTTCCTATAAGTTCATTTTTCTAATTTTAGACCTTGTTTGTGTTTTTTCAATTTTTGTTCTCGTAAGATATTTTGCTCATTTTTTGTTCTTGCTGTAAGATATTTTGCTTATTTTTGTCCTTGTAAGTTTGTGTTTTTTTAATTTTGGTCCTTGTAAGTGCCAAGTTATGGAGAGTATATAATGAAAACTTAGAATATTAAAGAGATTAAAATTAAAAAAAAAACACAAACTTACAAGGATTAAAACTGAACAAAAAAAAAACTTATAGGGACCAAAATTGGTAAAACATAAACTTATTATATGGATTAAAATTAAAAAAATGATCATAATGACCAAATATGAAAAAACACAAACTTACATAGACCAAAATCATATTTAATCCTCTACTTATTATATGAATTTTTCTTGAGATGTTTGGTATAAGGCAAGTTTTTTTTTTTACCAATAATCATGATTCCTAAGATTCATGACAAGCTTAAAAATTAATACAACTAGAAAATAAGTATGGAATAATGCAAAGTTGACAAAGTGTAATAGGATAGAGAAAAATCTCTCCTTTGGTTATGATCGAATCCCTTGATTTGTATCTAGAACTAATTCATAAATTGAGATGGATAAATGGTAACTTTCTTCTCCAAAGTGTAAATCCATGATAAATATCTGAAATAACAAAAATTCTGATTTAATTTTTGAATGTGTAAAAAGTGTAATAATTATGTCTCGTTATTAAGTTTTATGGATCATTTTTTCATTAAGATATAATATGTGTACCAATTTAAAAATAAGTTGTACAGTAGGACGTAATTATCATATTTTTTACACATTTAAGACTAAATCAAAATTTTTATTTTTCAAAAATTACATTACCACCATAAAAACGAAGGTGGTCCTATAAAAAAGATGAAGATGACTATTTATCCAATGACTTAGCTATTTCCTACTATAACTATTTCCTTTAAGTTGGGTTTACCTATCCAAAATAAATAAAAGATAAAAAAACTGTTCCGTTTCAGTTTAAACGTCTTTTATCTCCTCCATGAGAAATTATTTATTTCACTAAGACCTTAATTCCAGCAAGTCGTGCAAAGTCAAAGTTATATATCTAACATTTAATATATACCGCTGTACGTTCATATCTTCGAACACCTATATGTTATTGGATTACTTTAGTTGTAAATGAAAACAAGTCACACGACACCAACAATTAATATAATTTCGGGTTGCAATAATCTGAGTCTGATTAATTGTGGACAGGACCAATTAGAAATAGTCTCTAATCCCTTGAGAAAATTTCCATTTTCTTCCACCAACTACCTCTGATGACCATGTTTTAACTTGGAACAGTTCCTCAAGCTATTAAAAGATTAGTTAGTTAAAGAATAATATTTTAAATACTTAAAAAAATTATCACTAAGTCTATGAAATTGAGACACAGTCTAAACTGATCTTTGATTAAATTAAAAGGCTTCTCATTATAAAATAATAAAATAAACGAGGTAATACCGAAACACTTGCTTTTTCCTGTATTGATTAGGCACGATGTAGTTGTTAAGGATTGGTTCCTCATCACATAAATAATTAATTAGGATCAAGAAAAAATGAAAAACAATTCAATGCTTCATACTTATAAATAGCAATCAGCAAGCTCTACATAAATCACAATTCAATCATCACAAGCAATTACATATAGCAAAATTGTTCACGAGTGTATTACTAAGGAAAAACAATGAAAGTTGTGTACTTCCTTTTTGCCATCTTGGCTTTGACATCCTCTCTTGTCTCTGCCTATGACCCTAGTCCTCTGCCAGATTTCTGTTTGGCAGCCAAAGAAAAAGATGGTGGTATGTAAAAACATTCATCCTTATACTATTGGCATCATATATATAGATGTTGTCTAGAATTATTGTGATTGATGATTTTTATTAATTAAGACCTTTGCCTTGTATTTGTAGTGTTTGTGAACGGGAAATTTTGCGGGGACCATAAGCTTGTCAAAGCTGAAGATTTCTTCAGACATGTAGAACCGGGAAGACTGACAACCCAGTAGGTTCAAACATGACTCAGGTGTTTGTTGATCAACTATTGGGACTAAACACGCTTGGCATAGATTTGGCTCACATAGATTTTGCACCAAAGGGTTTGAACGCTCCCCACACTCACCCTCGCAGCACTGAGATCCTTATAGACCTTGAGGGTACTCTTTTTGTTGGATTTGTGACTTCCGATCAAGATGGAAATCGCCTCTTCACCAAAGTGCTAAACAAGGGTGATGTGTTTGTGTTCCCAATTGGTCTCATTCATTTCCAATTGAACGTGGGATATGGCAATGTTGTTGCCATTGCTGGTCTTAACAGTCAAAATCTAGGAGCTATCACTATTGCAAATTCTTTGTTTAAAGCTAATCCACCTATTTCTTCTGAGGTTCTCACCAAAGCTTTCCAGGTGGACAAGAGTATAATCAATTATCTTCAAAAGCAATCTTGGTACGACAACAATAACTAATTTGGGAGTATGGAGGATCATTTTGCACTATCTAGTTATTGGATAATTGATCACTTTAATTATTGTTTCAGTCACGCCATACATTAGACCTAATAAATAAAATCTTTCTGGATTATAATATTTTTATATATAATATTTATTCTGTTTGGAGTTTGATTTTGATGACTATCAAGGCATGAATGCTTGGATTGGATTGTTTCTAGGGATCAATTTCAAGATACCAATGATAGATAGTAGAACTTACACATAAAAGGTGGGGAAGATAAAGAAGATGGTAATGAATAACGCCACGATCCGTGTTGGAACGATAAGTTGAGGAGGATTCGCCACAAAGGAAAGCTTCCTTGATAAGAATCAATTTGGGTTCAGCCAAGAACCAAGAAGAGGCTAGGTTCTCAATTCAAGCAAATGCTTAATTTTATTCAATCAAAAGTTATTCAAAACTAGCATTGATTGAGTACTTATAACGTTAAGCCTCTAATAAAACCTAAATATGCATAGTTTGCGCCTATTTAAGTCCATATTGAGGCCCATTACACAAATAAAAAATTACTAATACAAAAATTACGAAAACTAGAAAAATTATGAAAGCTATGAAAGGAATTGCGCTAAGTGCGATATTCGTGCTAAGAAAGGTCTCCTACAATCTTCAAGGTGCTCCAATTTATCTCCTTGTGTATTCTTCCATCCTTGTCCTTGTTAAATAGTCCATCCATGATTCTCTTGGTCATCTTTTCTTATAGAAGTTTGGTTTTAGACCTTGTCATTGGACCCTTCAATTCATGGAGTGCTTCTAGAACTTCATCCTCTTTGGATAGTCCTCTATCATCCCCTCCTTCTTGAAAAAAATTCATCCTCAGATTTGCATCCAAAACACCTATATCACAAGGAGAAAGATCAGCAACATTAAAACTAGAACTCACCCCATACTCACATGGCAAGTCAATCTTGTAGGCATTGTCATTAATCCTCTCAAGGACCTTGAAAGGACGATCACCCCTAGGTTGGAGTTTAGATTTCCTTTGGGAAGGAAACCTATCCTTCTTTAGATGTACCCAAACCCAATATCTGGGTTCAAATACAATGGACTTTTTCCCTTTGTTGGCATGTCGTGCATATTGCTCCATCTTCCTCTCAATTTGGTTTCGCAACTTTTCATGGAGATCCCTAACAAAAGTGGCTCTAGAAAACCCATCCTTACTAAAAATAGAAGAATCATTAGGTAAGGGAATTAAATCAAGATGAGATAAAGGATTAAAACCAGAAACAACCTCAATAGGAGAAAAAGAAGTGGTAGAGAAAAGAACCGCCACATGACAAGCATCATCCACCTTGTGACATGGAATGAAATGTGCCATCTTGGAAAACCTATCAACAACCACAAAAATCAAATCCTTGCCTTTCTTGGACCTTGGAAGACCAAGTACAAAATCCATAGAAATATCGGGTCCAAGGTGAGGTAGGAATTGGCAATGGAGTATATAAACCATGATGCATAACTTTGGACTTGGCCTTCTGACACACAATGCAATTGGAACAAAATTTGATGACATCATGTTTCATTTTAGGCCAAAAGAAATATTCATGCAAGATGTTTAAAGTCTTTTCTACCCCAAAATGTCCCATTAACCCCCCTTTATGAGCTTTACAAATCATGAGTTCATGCAAAGAACTTTGAGGCAAACACAATCTTTTATTTTTAAACAAGTATCCATCATGTCTAAAGAAACCTTGATGAGACATCTTTTCACACAACTCAAACAGTTTAGAGAAGTCATGGTCTTGAGAATACAAGTCTTTTATATGATCAAATCCAAACATCTTGGTTTCAAGCATGAAGATTAAAGCATATCTCCTTGAAAGTGCATCGACCACAACATTAGCCTTGCCTTGCTTTTGTTTATTCACATAAGAAAATTGTTCCAAGAACTCTACCCATTTGGCATGCCTCTTATTAAGCTTTCCTTGATTTTTCAAATGTTTGAGTGACTCATGGTCACTATGAATCACATGAAGGATATAGTGTTGCCAAGTTTGCAAAGCTCTAATAAGTGCATAGAGTTCCTTGTCATAGATGGAATAATTCAAGATAGCACCCTTAAGTTTCTCACTAAAATAAGCAATTGGGTGACCTTCTTGTCACAATACAACACCTATGCCAACATTGGATGCATCACATTCAATTTCAAAAGATTTTGAAAAATTCGGTAGAGCAAGAATGGGTGCATTTGTCAACTTTTTCTTCAATTCATTGAAGGCATTCTCTTGTTCACTCTCCCACTTAAATTCCACATTTTTCTTAACAATTTCATTCAATGAAGATGCTATAGTGCTAAATCCCTTAACAAATCTTCTATAGAAACTAGCCAACCCATGAAAACTCCTCACATCACTCGCATTTTTGGGTGTTGGCCAATCTCTAATAGCCTTAATTTTCTCATCATCCACTTGGATTCCTTTAGCACTCACAACAAAACCTAGAAACACTACTTGATTAGTGCAAAATGTGAATTTATCCCTATTAGCAAACAAGTTTTCATGCTTAAGCACTTCCAAGACACTCCTAACATGGTGTAAGTGGTCATCCATTGTTAAACTATAAATCAAGATATCATCAAAGTAAACAACCACAAATTTGCCAATAAAGTGCCTCAAAACATGGTTCATGAGTCGCATGAAAGTTCTTGGCATTGGTTAAGCCAAAAGGCATGACCAACCACTTAAAGTAGTAGCAAAACAATTTTATATTAGCCTCCAATAGATACTTATCTTTTCTTTTTTCACTTAAAGAAACAAGGGTTGAGTTACTTAAAGTAGTAGCAACAATAAAATAATATGGACAAGATATTTATTAAAGAAAATAGTAGCATTAATAAATGTTGTCGGTATTGAAGTACTGAAAGTAAAACTTACTTTAATCTTCATCCATAATAACATGGGTCGAGGTTGCAAATTGTGGGGAGATCACTTGTGGAAAAAAATAAAAATAAACAATATCATAATCAAATAAGAAAAAATATTCTATTAAATATATATTTTTTATCTAACCTTGCTCAATTTTGTCAATCTCTTCAAGATCCTCTTTTGATGGCAATGGTGTAGGTGATCCTTTTAGCCAATCTTCTAAGCACACAAGTGCTTCCACAGTTTTAGGTGATAAGAATTTGCAATACGAATGAAGCACCCTGTATCGATCTGCCTCGTCGCTACGATATCATTACTTTAAACATGTAATTTTCAATTTTTAATGAAAACTCCATTAATATGATTATGAAAATGAGAGTAAATTTTTGCGATACTACACTCACCAGACATCACACAAATACATAAATAAATAAATATACACATATAAATTGAACCATTATATGTTATTCACATGTCAGAACTTAGTTTAGTTTAGTTTTTTACATGTATTTAAGCCTGGAATTTACATGCCCAACAAAAAAGAATCAAGGAACCAACTAAGAAAGAGTTGATAACAAAACACGACTCCTTCCCAAAATGAATTCCAACGTTATCACTCCAGCTGGGCAGCTTCAACAAAAAAAGATTTTCCTCCAACGTCACCTACAACTACTCATTTGCTCCCACGAACAAAGGTTTGCGATCATCACAGGTACCAACCACACAGTACAAAATTGCAAGGGTGAGTTTATTATACAATATCAACAAATACCAAATGACAATGATTAGCAAGAAAATAATAACAATAATAACCACAATTATTCTCAATAATTAATCAGTTCAACATATGCCCAACAAATTAGTCATCAACTTTTTCCACAATTCAAATCAATTATGCTCAGAATGATGCATGTACCTGACTCAACTCTCAAATGCAATGTGGTACCATTCACTCTGCAAATAGCCTCTCACTTAGGAAAATGTTCAGTAGTTTGTCGGGGTCACCCTGTCGTGCACTGGTCATTCCCTCCCCATGGTGATTAGCCTGAGTCACATAGGGATTCCAAATCGAGTGACATGCCCCCTAGTACTCGCATTTTATCCTCATAAAAACCACAGGTACACACTGGCTTTATTCTATTTTCATGCAATTATGAAGTATGAAACATGGGCCCATCAATGCACTGACCGTGGATAGAGACCAAAATTTTAAGCAATTCCTTTTCCTCTCTAGGGATGCTTAAAATTCATAGACTCATAGAGACCAAAATTTTAAGCAATTCATTTCCTTCTCCAAGGTTGCTTAAAATTCATAAACTCATCATCTTCCCTCTCAGGGATATCCAACAGGTCACTGAACCCCCCATGTATATACAGAACATATACTCATCACGATGACATCATCAACATCAACATCATCTCTAATCTATGTTATCATCAACATCAACATCATCTCATCTCAATGTTATCATCAACATCAATATCATCTCAATCTCAATGTCATCAACAACATCAACATCATTTCATTTCAATATTATCAACTACATCAACATTATCTCATTTCAATATCATCAACCACATCAACATTATCTCATTTCAACATCATCAACAACATCAGCATTATCTCATTTCATTATCACGATGACATCATCAATATCAACATCATCTTTAATCTATGTTATCATCAACATCAACATCATCTCATCTCAATGTTATCATCAACATCAATATCATCTCAATCTCAATGTCATCAGCAACATCAACATTATCTCATTTCAATATCATCAACCACATCAACATTATCTCATTTCAACATCATCAACATCACAAGCAATTACATTCTACATTTATACACATAACATATGTGATTTAAAAACCCTTAAACCCTAATTTAGGGCCCTATAAAAGCAACATGTTCTTCCCTTTTGTCTCATCATGCAACCACTTTTGAAAAAGAAAGAGAGTTCTCTACCTTCTCTCTAGATTTTAGAACGCAAACTCAAAGCCCCATCCATCTATTTTCAGGTATGATGGACAGGAGCTCAAGAACAATACTCTAACCGATTGAAGTTAATTCCACTACAGTGTGGGAGGAGTTTCTTCATTTTCTTGAGCCTAATTGTTTTTTATAAGGCCTATCTAGGCATGGCAAATAACCCCGAACCCGTGGGTATCGCCCCAACTTTGACAGTGAATACTCACTTTGATTGGGTATGACTGTGAGTATGGGTATTACCAAACTTCTTAAGCGGGGATGGGGATGCAGATCAAAATATACCCGTAGTCATACCCATACCCACCACCATTACATTTTTTTATCATTCTTTTGTCACAACATATATATACATAATATATATCAAAGATTTTAATGTTATAATTTTTGAAAATATAAATCAATTAGCTTAATAGATAAATAATTAAATAACAAACTTCAAAATATACATTTAAGTAAAAGTATAATTGAATTTTTTATTTTTATCTTTAATTTCTTTATTTTCATTATATTTACATATTGTTTAAATTAAAATATAATTAAAAACTTAATATATAATTATTTTAAAATATATAAGTAAATTAGAACTATAAAAAAGAGTGTAATGGGTTACCCACATGTACATCTGAATCTAATAAAATGCGATGGGGATGATGATAGGTTTTAAAATTTTAAACCCGTCTCTTTTATACTCAAACCCATATCCATTCTTCCTTTTGAGGCGACGACGAGAGAAAAACCTATCTCTGACCTGCCATGTTGCCATCCCTAGGCCTAACCCTTGTGGATTGAGTTTTATAGTCATTGAATGTGATTTTGTGCATGGAAATAAGGATTCATGTCCCCTTTTTGTGGCTTGGGAATTGTGGGTACATCATTTATCATTTTGGACTTCAAAAATGAACTCTTTGGATATGAAAATATTGGATTCTATGTAAAATGTTGCATTTGGACTTGGGATTCATTTTGAACTTAATATTTTAAGTTTTGGGGTATTTTGTGCATATTACTATTTTTTTCATGAACTGGCACTGATTGAGACATATTATGTTATTTGTGACCTCAAAAATGTGTTCATCAGGGTTAAAAACCTAGGGTTGCATATAAAATATGTTATATTTAGACTTGGCAATCAATTGGAATGATAATTTTATTTTTAAGGTAATTTTTTTTGTGCATATTTGTTCTGTTTCTCGGGTCAAGCAATGATGTTCTTGTTATGTGTTGATTTTGACCTAAAAATAGGTTCTTTGGGTATAAAAACCAAGGGTTTTACATCTATAATTTGTTATATTTGAGTTTTGCAATCATTTGGAAGTTAAATTTTAAGTTTTGAAACTTTTAAAGGACATAGGACTCTATTTTCGAAGCTGACAATGATGGAGTATGATTTGTGGATTTTGACTTCAAAAATGGATTTGTTAGGGTAAAAATATAGGATCTCATATAAGATTCATTTTATTTACGGTTGGGGATCATTGGAAACTTAATTTTTGTTTAGTTCAAGAGATAGAAATCTAGTTCAGAGAAGATTTGGCCTAGAGTTGAATCACAAAGGCAATTCCAGATGGAAAAAAATGACAATGAAAAGTGATTCCCACGATGGTATTGTGGTGCTTGCATACACTTTGAAGCTTAATTCGGTAGTGGTTTAAGGTGGGGTGAGAGAATGAAATGTGTAACATCCCCAAAACTGTCCATTACTGCCACCCGAATTGAAAAATTTATTTCTCTCTCAATTCTTATTCAAATTAGGTGTATGATTTATGGAATTATAGATCTAGATGTCTACTATAACTTATAAAAATTTAACAGATAAATCTAGTTTGTGTACTGCTTGAAGTCACTATAACATTAAGAGATGTCAGTGAGAAAATTTTCAGCTTGCTGGCAGTTTTGGAATCTAGTTTAAAAATGTTATAGCCAGAGTTTTATAACTCCAAATAAGGCATTTGATACCTTGTTAGAAATTTTAGGAACTCTAGTTTAACATACTAAAATGTGGGAATTTATGGACTAGTATATTAGTACAGAGTATATAAAGAACGAACCATGTGTGGTAAAAAGACTAGAAGATTCATCACAAACTTGGACCAATCAGAATTTGATAAGAACTCCCAAAACTACACGTGCTACAGCCCAAGGATTATGCATGGGTATGTGAAATAGAAGTCAATGGGAAGTCAATAAGACAAAATTTGAAACAAGCTTCTTGAACCAACCTTTCTAGGTGGCCTTCAACGTGGAAAGCAAGCATTAAATGAAGGAATCTTGCTTTATTTAGTTTCAGCCATGTGTGTGTAGTGCTAGACACCAAGCAAATGAAATCCATTTATTTAGCAAGCTCCATGTACACTTAAGCTTTAAATAAAGGAATAATAGTAATGATTAGATTAGGATAATATCTTCAAAGATGGTTACCTTGTAACTAAACTAAATACTAATCTAGTTGAAATCTAACTAATCCACTTACTATCTAACTAAATAACTTAGTATAAATAGCCTATCATACTACAAAATTTTTCACGTAAACCACTAGCCCCAAAGCTTATTCTCATGGTCCACTTGCTTTCACCTTGCACTTTGCTTTCATTTTTCATTTGCTCTTAACCGTAGCTTTACTCCTAGAGTCTCATACTTCTATTTTCCTTCTTTTAAAGACCTTCTTCATTGATGATTTCCAAGTAGAGCAGCCACCTATTGAGTCAATTACAAATCCAATTCACTTGAGGTAGGCTAGGCTTCAATCTCTAGTTAAGAAATTTTGGACTAACCTATATGTTTAATTGTGCAGATTTATGATTGATTATTTAGGCTGGAATTTTATATCATTGAATGTTATTTTATGATGCGATAATGTTGATTTAACAATAGGATAGGTTGATGATTTTTGATTTTGATGATTATGGGACTTGATTTTGATGACTTTTGGACTATTTATTTATATGTATGTTGTGGGACTGTTTTGAATTAATTTTGAGAATTAGAGGTTGAATAATATGTAGGTAAGTGGTTCAAATACTAGAGTGATTCAATTTTGAGGATTGAGTAGTAAAGTGGTAGGTGAAAGGAGATTAAGGTCTAGACTAAGCTCTAATATTTTCTTGTGAAGGTTTAAAGGAATTAGAAATTATTTGAAAGATATATTGTGGTTTATTAGTTAGATTACTAACATGTTGTCTATAGCTTGAGGATATTTTGTTTCTATGTATAAGCTGGTATGATTTTGCTTGAATGAGGTATGGTAGCCTAACCATACTTTTGGATAAGTATAACGTTGTGATATAAAATTTTCCATGAGGGTGTATGAATTTGCTCATAGATTGTATGATGATTTTTGTGTAATGAAATATTGATTTATGTTTCCGATTCCAATACGAGATTTGTAAAACATGATCCGATACTACATCCAGTACAAGATGTAGAGACCAGGTGCAAATACATGGAATTAATCATGCATGTTTGCATAAAATGACCGCAGCGTTCTACATCCAATACGAGATGTAGCTACATACAGTACGATATGTAGAGGCCATGTCCACCTTGGAATTTCATTCATGCATACATGTTGTTGCATAATTATTTATTGTATGGATTCATTTGAATATAATGTGTTGGTGGTTTGGTTTTGCCTATTGAGAAATTTTATTTCTCACTAGATTTGTTTCATTTTTTTTTAAATGGCAGTAGTGGTCAATTTCCTTGATGCCTTGGACTGTTTGTGATACAAAGATAAAGAATTGTCTCTAGGAAATGGATGATGAAAGTGTTTGTAGTATCTCTATGTTTTGATGTAAGATATTATGGTGATGTATAACGAACTATGTGACTTGAATGATAAGTGAAGTAACAACGACTATTTTATGTTTAATAAAATAGTTTACAACCTATATAGACAAATTTTAAACGTATACTTTTATACACATCTTTCAAATAAATACTAATAAAAATTATCTAGAAATATATTAGGTCGTTACAAAATGGAGTTAGCTAACATACTAGCGTTTGATGCATTTTACACCATGCTTATTAGTGGGAGAATCAATTATTCAACTGTCATTGTGTGATATTTAACTGTGATTTTGTGGGACGCACGTCTCTAATTAAGGTGTCATGCATGTGACATGTGTAACGACCCGCCTCGTCGCTACTATATCATTAATTCTTACCGTACAAAATTTAATTTTTAATTAAAAACTTAATTAATTTGATTATGAAAATAATGGTAAAATTTTCAAGATAATACAATTATCATACACGTATTACAATTACATATTTAAACACATATGTACATATATATTAAATCAGTACATGTCATCCACATGTTAGAACTTCCTTTAGCTTTACATGTATATACACCTGAAATTACATATCTAACAAAAGCCAAAGAACTAACTAAGAAAGAGTTGATTAACAAAACACAACTCTTTCTCCAAAAAGAAATCCAATGTCATCACGTCGGTTTGGCGGCTCCAACCAAAAAGAAGATCTCCGTCCAAGGTCACTTATTGTTGCTTATCTGCTCACACAAACGAAAGTTTACGTACCAACCACATGGTACAACAAATGCAAGGGTGAGTTTATCATATAAAACCAACAAATATCAGATAGCAGCAATTGGAAGGAAACAACATTACCCACCACAATCATTAACAAAAATCCATAATTCCAATACACACTCAACAAACCAATCATCCAATGCATTTCACAACTCAAACAATCATGCATAAAATGATGCATGCATCTGACTCATCTATCAGCATGCAATGTGGTACCATATCCCGGATATAGCCTCTCACAGGAAAAATGATTCACCGCCTATTAGGACCACCCTATTGTGCATTGGCCATTCCCCCCCTCCCGGTGATCAACATGATCTCTCATCAATGTCATTATCAACCTCAACATCATATCATCTCAATATCATCATCATGCATCAATGACATCTCAATTTCAATATCATCAACGACATCACAAGCAATCACATTTCACATCTATACATAATACGTATGCCTGAGATTCACATTCCCCAAGTCTTCAGACAACCCAAATTTCATACATTCACAATTCATCATATCACAAGACTGATATTTTTAGGAAAATTCTAAATTAAAGAGGAGGACTACAATATATAAAACACAATCTTATGCCCATTTTAAAAATTTAATAAAGAATTAAATAGGAAAATATATTATAAAATTTTGGGTAGAGTCTCCTCTGTAATTAAGACTTTTCCCAAAACTCCAATCATTACAACAACAATATTATTCACAGTTTATCCATCAACAAGCCAATTCATCGCATCTCATTAGTTAAAAATACTATTTTTCTTGAAAACGAGAACACATAGGAACAAACACACATCAATCATAAATACATCGCATCTCATTAGTTAAAAACGTAATTTTTCTTGCAAATCAACACACAACAGGGACATGCAATTATCTTCATAGTTGGACTTTCTGGCCCCCAACTATGGTATCAAAACTATAACTAAATAATAAACTCCCTTTACCTAACTAGGAGTTCTCCTATTAAAACCTCACAGTGTTGTTTTGGAGATCCTTCAATACGCGTGTTTTCGTCCAAACACGAGCTCTATATACCAAATCGAAGATAATTTAATATAGATTTTCAAGGTAAGATCAATATTAACATTTGGGATCAAATACCCACTCAAATTCAAAAAGGGGCTAAAAGGGTGTTTTGGGAGTTTACATCAAAAGACATTATTTTGAAATTTCGATCACACCAATGTGATCGGGGTTCAACAAGGATCACAGAAATGACATCAATTTCATAAAAAGGAGACTTTTACAACATCTCATTTTCAAAGGGTTTTTTAAAGGAAGTGTAAAACTCCGAACAACAGTACCCAAAACACAATAGACACTAATAGAAGCTTAAACTAGCTAGGA
>QARZ01039863.1:36739-63095 GCA_013407115.1 Glycine latifolia | reverse complement strand
TATATATATATATATATATATATATATATATATATATATATATATATGTCTGGTGAGTGTATTATCGCGAAAAATTTACCCTCATTTTCATAATCAAATTAATGGAAGTTTTCATTTAAAATTGAAATTACACGTTTAGAGTAGTGATATCGTAGCGACGAGGTGAGTCGTTACAAACTGCATCATAGGGATAAACATTAGTAATAACAAAAGGTCCATCCCATCTAGATCAAAGTTTACCAATAATAAGCTTGAGTCGAGAGTTAAACAAGAATACTTTTTGGCCAATATGGAGCTCCTTCCTAAGAATCCTAGAGTCATGAAACCTCTTTAGTTTGTCCTTGTAAATCTTGGATTTCTCATAGGTTTTTAAACAGATCTCCTCAAGTTCTTGCAATTAAAGCTTCTTTTCCACAGTCGTTTCATCAAATGCATGTTACAACTCTTCACCGCCCAATAAGCACAATGCTCAATCTCCACCGGAAGGTGGCATGCCTTTACAAAAACTACCCTATAGGGGTGACATCCCCAAAGGTGTTCGGCAAGCATTCTTGTGAGACCGTAGAGAATCTTCAAGTAGCTTGCTCTAATCCTTCTTGTTGGGCTCCACTAATTTCTGTAACACTTGATTGATCTCTCTATTAAAAACCTCTACTTGCCAATTTGTTTGGGGATGATAAGCTATAGCCACTCTATGCACTACCCCATAATTTTGGAGCAAGGATGCCAATGACCTGTTACAAAAGTGGCTCCCCTAGTCACTGATAATGGCTCTATGCACACCAAACTTGTAAAAAATGTTAGATCTCACAAAATCCACAACAACTTTAGAATCATTAGTTTTGGTGGCCTTAGGTTCAACCCATCTAGAAACATAATCAATAGCAAGCAAGATATATGAAAAACCATGAGAAACAGGAAATGGACCCATAAAATTAAAACCTCAAACATAAAAAATCTCACAGAAAATAATGGGTTGCTAAAGGATCTTATGCCTATGTGTAATGGTTCTTGCCACTCTCTGACACTGCTCACAAGTAGTGGAAAAATGATGAGCATCTCTAAAAATAGTGGTCCAATAGAACCCATAGTCCAACACCATCCTAGTGATTCGTTGAGGACCAAAATGACCGTCGATAGGTGTGCCATGAGAAAACTGAAGAATAGACCAAATCTCATGATCTGGCACACATCTACAAATCACTTGATCACTACTAAACCTCTACAAATAAGGATCATTCCACACATAATATTTAGCATCACCTTAAGTTTATGTATTTGAGACCTAGATGCATGAGGTGGGACAACAAATGCAACAATGAATTCACAATGTCAGCAAACCAAGGTGTAATATGTAATGAATGCAAATGCATCAAATGCTCATCAGGGAAATTATCCCTAATAGGAAATGAATCAACATGTCCCTAAATCCTACTTGAATGATCAGCAACCAAGTTCTTTGCACCACATCTATCTTTAATCTCAATATCAAACTCCTGGAAACGAAACATCCACCTGATCAATCTAGGTTTAGCATCAAGCTTCTTCAACAAGTACCTCAAAGCTGCATTATCATTAAAGACAGTGATATAGGACAAAAGCAAATAAGATATGAATTTATCTAAAGCAAAATCAATAGCTAAAAGTTCATTCTCAGTGGTGGTGTAGTTAACTCGAGCCACATCTAAAGTGCGTGAAGCATAAGCAATGACATAGGATAGTCTATCAATTCTTTGTGACAACATAGCCCCCAGTGCATACTTAGAGGCACAATACATGAGCTCAAAGGGAAGCTCCCAATCTGGTTGGCTGAATGATAGGAGAGGTGGTAAGCCCCTTCCCCAACTCCTCAAATGCCTCTTTACAAGGCTAGTCAAGCATAAAGTCTACGTCCTTTTGGAGAAGCTTGGACAATGGTAGTGCAATCTTGCTAAAATCCTAGATGAATCTCTTATAGAAACCTGCATGTCCAAGAAAAGAACTCAATTCCCCCAAAGAAGCGGGTAAAGTAGAGAAGTAATAACATCAATCTTGGCATTATCGACGTCAATACCTCTACCAGAGACCAAATGCTCTAAGACTATACCCTCATGTACCATAAAATGGCATTTCTCAAAGTTAAGGACAAGGTTAGTCTCAATGCATCAATCATGAACTCTAGAGAGGTTGTGTAAACATGCATAAAAAAGGAACCATTAACAGTGAAATCATCCATAAGCAATACATGTAACTCTCTAATAAATTAAAAAAAAGATACTCATTATGCACCTTTGGAAGGTGCCAAGACCATTGCAGAGGCCAAATGACATCCTGGTGTAGGCAAATGTGCCAAATGGACAAGTAAATGTGGTCTTGTGCTGGTCCATCGGTGCAATGTGAATCTGCATGTATCCTGAAAAACCATCAAGAGAGCAAAGGATAGTGAAAGTGCCAAGATCATTGCACTTATATGGCATGGTGGATGGTGCAATGGCAATAACAGTTTTGCTCTATATAAGTGCAGAAAATTTATTCTTATCTTCTCTTGCTCATTTCCCTTCAGCTTCCTCTTATGGGTGTACAAATCCTTCAAAAACTTCGCATATTTTGGAATATGTTTGATGGCATCCAAGAGAGGATGTTGACTTTCACTCTCCTAAAAGTCTCAAGAAGATCAAAATCAAGCTCCACTTTCTTTGCAGGAATGGATCTAGAAGGAAAAGATAGAGGAATTTTGGTTTGGTGCAAAATCTATTTTGGTATGATCATCTATTGAATTTGGAAGCTCCTTGTTAGTCCTCAAGGTAATAACACTCACATTCCTCTTTGGATTAATAATCGGCTATGCCGGAATGTTGCCAGAAACTTATTGCTGCATCTGGTTGACAGTTATAGCTAATTGTCTAATCTGAGTCTACAGGTCTTGGATGGTGGCACTCATATTTTGTTGAAACTTAATATTTTGTTGGTTGTCATTTGCTTCATCAGCTCCTCTAAGGAGGGTCCAAAAATGTTGTTCTGCACAAATTGTGCAAATGTTGGTTTAGACTATTGGAATTGTTGTTGTTGTCTGAATGAGGGGGCTTGGTATTTGTTGATGAAGGGTTTATATTGTTGCTATCTGAGTGGTTGCTATTGTTGTGGACCAAGACCATACCTTAGGTTGGATGATCTCTCCAACCAGGATTATAAGTGTTGGAGTAAGGATTATATTACTATTGTTGAGATCTAAATAGTTTTCTAGATTGCATGGCAGAAACATTAGCAACATGTTTTGTTTGTTGGAGAGTGGGACATGTATCTGTTGCATGATCAGGTGCATAACAAATACCACACAACCTCAGTCGATTGGCTGCCATCACATTCTATTATTGACCAATGGCTAGTTGTCACACAAGGGATGTCAATTCTATACGTTTATTCTCCAGCCTTTGGTTATCAGTACTCATAGAAACAAAAACTTCATTTGCAACAGTCTTGGATGTTGCAGCCATTCTAGTACCAAATTACTGATAATTGGTTGCCATGTTGGAAATCAATTGTCTTGCAGCAAGAGTTTTGTCCATTAAAGCACCTCCACTGGCTACATCAATCATACTTTTATCCATTAACATCAATCCTTTATAAAAATATTGGACCAATAATTGCTCACTAATTTGATGGTAAGAACAGGTAGCACACAACTTGTTTAATCTCTCCTAGTACTCATATAATGTCTCTCTAGGTTGTTGCCTTATACCACAAATTTCTTTCCGAATGGGTGTTGTTCCTGATGTGGGAAGAATTTCTTTAAAAATCTTTTCTTCATATCAGTCCAAGTGTTGATAGGTCTTGTTGAAGGTACAACCAATCTTTAGCCACACCATCAAGAGAGAATGGAAATGCTTTCATCTTTGCATAATCCTCATAAATGTCATGTGGTCGCACGGTGGAACATACTACATGAAACTCCTTAAGATGCTTTTGTGGATCTTCACCTACAAGACCATGAAACTTTGGAAGCAAATGGGATTAGTCCAGACTTTAGCTCATAACTAACATCTGTCTCAAGATATTGAATACACCAAGGTTGATACACAATATCAGGTGTAGCCAATTCCTTAAGAATTTGATTGTTACCAGTTATTGTCTCAACACTAATTTTAGACTCAGAAGCACTAAAGTCAGGCTCAGAAACAGAATAAATAATGAAACCAGTATGCACTATACTAATATCTAGAACTACACAATTATGTAGAACTACACTCCTATTATTTCTACTCAACCTATGAAATGTCCTATCTACCTCAAGATCATATGGATGCAAGTCACCTGGTTTGGACCTATTCATACACTACTCAACTCATTAGTGACAGAAATGATAGGAATAACATAAATAATACACAACTACTCTACAAAGACACTATTCACAATATTTAATGAAATGATGAAAAAATGGAAAAATGGCCCAAACAATTTTATAAAAAAAAAGCACCACAGTAAATGTCTAAAAATCATTTATGATTTTTGGTAATTTTTTGCTGATTTTTAAAAATCATGAAAATAGAAAAAAATTCCAAAAGTGGTATAGATCATTGAATTTGGCAAAAAGGATCCCCAGTGCCTATGTTGGTTCTTCACAAGGGCACCTTGATGTATGAATTTTTTCTACATTCTAGACAAGTTTCAGCCCATTCTTAGCTAGTTGCATGTGAAATTAACAAAATGCCCTTACCACTAAAACTCCTATTTAAAGGCTGAATTTGAAAATTTTGACCCAAAGCTAACTCCCCAATTTTGATGACGATTGTCAAATCGTTTCAAAACAAATAATACTAGGATTAATTTTGCAGTACAGAAATAACCTAGGTTGACTCAGAGATACAATCCAATTTGGTTGTGACTTCAATCCACTTATAAACCATAAGGGAGATTTCAACAAACACTTTGAAGACAATTAAACAAATGTAGAAACACATAAACAGAAATGTAGAGTAATCACAAAAATAGAGTTTTGAAACAAAATATAAACAAATTTAAGACCATCAACCCAATTCACCAAATTCAAGCAATTTGAATTATCATAGTTTGCTATATATGATGTTCATATTGTGAAAGTTCAATTAACGTCATTAGAGGTGATTCAATCAAATCAATTCCTAAATTCATTAAGATCACAAATCAGATTGAAACATCATCCAATCAATCTATGATTAGATTTGGATTTGGAAATTAATCAATAACCTAATTCGTTTCCAATTCTAAACACATTCGTAATCATGAAAATCAAACTTAGAATTGGAGAAGAGGATGAACATTTACACAAAATTCGAAATACTTAACCAGAACTCAAATTCCTCATTGCTTAGAAGGATCCTTGAATTGATTAGTTTTTTAGCCTTCCATAGTCATCACCAATGGAAGAAAAATTAAAATTGAGCAAGAAGAGAGAAGAACATAGTTGAAGAGAGGGAAAAAGATGAAGAACAGTTGAGAAAAAAAGAGAGAAAAATAGTTTGATCCCATAACTTGCATTAGAAGTTTCTAAATTTTGTTTTGTACAAAAATGATTCTAACTAACTGATTAAGTAGACTAATATAGACTGTGAATTATCAGAAGGAGAGGACTGATTAAGCTAATTACACAATGTAAAGGCCCAATTTTGCAACACAAAATCTAAGTGCAGAGGCTCTGACTTCCAAGCCTCAAATGACCCTCAAAAAGGAATAATTGACCCAAGCTTATTTCTTACAAAATTGTAGCTATTTTTCTTAGCTTTCTAGGGACAACTCATATGCTCCATTTGGAGTTATATAGAATTCTATAGATCCTACACAAGGAAGATATGTCAAATAAGCACAAAATCCAAAAAGAAGCAATAATTATCAATTAAGCCCAATTATGTTCCTAAGACCAAAACTGAGTTAAGGTGAGAAAATAAGAGTCAAACATAAGTCAAATAAGCTAAGAATAATAGGAAAATACTAAATTAAAAATGCTCAATCACGCATCCATCTATTTCCCTTCTTTGAGTGGAATAATTGCTCTCTTCATGAGAGAGCTCTAATACCATACAAAATTTTGAGAAGAGTTACAAGTAACGCCCATTTGATGTAGGAGTTATAAGGTTGACTTGGTGATTGAATGGAGAAGGAGAGAGAGAGAGGTCGTGGATGTGAATTTCTTGACAAACAAAAATTAACAAATTAATAATGAACATGGATCTTTAAAAAAATCAATTTGTTATGACTAAATCTCATAAGCTCAAAGAATTGATTGTTTTAAAAAAGCAGACGATGAGACTCTTATGTTAGAGTTAAAAACTAATTATCCTCTTCTTTTACAATGGAATCATTGGTACCATATTAGAATTTTGAGAAGTGATACAAGTAACACATATTTAATGTAATTGAAGTTCATAAAATTAAAAATAAAAAAGGATTTCCATAGGCATTAATCCATTGATTAAAAAAAACCAATGAGATACTCACTATTACAAATAAGGTCTTTCCGGACAGTTCTTTAGGGCCTTCCGTGACAGTTTTAACCATCATAGAATCCACAGTCGTAGAATGTGGACTATTTTCCATGACAGTTTCAAAATCGTCATAGAATTTATTGCATTTTTACAATAAAAGTATTTTTAGGTGTAGTTTTATGAGTTTTTTTTTTCAAAAACCATCATAAAAAATGAAAATTCTATGATAGTTCCCGAAAGTAGTCATAGAAAGATTCACATCAATGACAATTTTCCACAAAACCGTCATAGAAGATGGACTTTCTATGAAGGTTTTTTGAAAAACCGTCATTAATGTTGAGCTTGCTATGACAGGTTTCTAGGAACCATCATAGTTTTTTTATTTTTTAATATTTATTTTGTTTTAATTTGTAAATATTTTGAGCAGAAAATGAGAATCAAGGGTGTTGATTAGAAGAAAAAAATTGACAAGGGGACCAAATTTGCTAAATTTTTAAGAGACTTAATTTGCTTGAAGAAAAAAACTTGAAGGACAAAAGTCAAACACAAACCAAATTATAGGAACCATAATTAACAAAAAAATTATAGTTACAAAAGTGATACAAGTTGATTTCATTTTTTCTAGACATTTATCCATTCATACACTGTATGCTAGGATTCATATTGTTTTAACAGAGCACTGTAATTATCTAGTTGCCCCAACTAAGATAGGACAACCTTGTCTAAACATATATTCAACTTATCAGCGAGCTTGCTCCCATTTCCCATGACTTAAATAAAAATAAATGTATTGAAACTAAAGATACTTAAGAAGCAACAAATAAATAATATTAAATGTCCTACAACAAAATCTTGAATAAGCAAATCTTTTCAAATATTAGGAAGATTTGTTGGCACTTCAATGACTGGCATTTGGAATATTTTTAAGAACTCTTTCTCCTACAATGCTATATATGGTCATTAAGGACTCATAATAGCAAAAATTATAATAGTAATGACAACTCAAATGAAATGTCAAAACTATATAAATCTTTACTTCTGTTTTGGTAGTCCAAATCATTCCTGAAAACTTTGGATAAAGCTTGAATAATGACTCATATGTGATATGTTCCACAACAACAAATTCTACCTGTGTAGGTTTAACACATTGAAATTTATAACCAATTAACTATGATTGAACTATTGTCAAGATACAAAATAACAAAACCAAAGAGCCCAAAATTTATAATATGGGCAGATAAGATCCAAAACCATTAATAGGAAGAAAGGCATTCCCACATTGCAATAATATTACCTAGACCTAGACCGAAATCTATATGGGCAGCAACAAAGTAGACATGCAATACGCAGAAAAGGAGGCAAATAGCCAAATAAAAATTAAATCCCTGAAAGGTACCATATTTTTGTAGAAAGACAAAAAATGGATAACATTAACTTTAGTATCATAGCAATCAGAACTAGAACACAATTCAAGTATTATTCAAACTTATTCCTTACCGTCAAAAAAATAGAACACATGCTCACAGCTGGAGCTTGGAGCACTGAATTTAAATACGCAGAAGCTGATATCATGGAGAACATTATCCAATGGCACATATTCGTTAATGTTGGCATTCTCAAATCACAACAATTTGATGAACCGAGAGTGTTGCATTGTAAGGTTCATGTTCAACAATAAAATTAGATACCTTATGGAGAGGGGAAAACAGAGAAGTTTAGCATCATTCGATCATTGGTTTCCTTCCCTTATCTTGGAAATTTTAAGCGTTCTTAGGTTCAATATAGATTAAAAATTACAAAAATGTAGAGAAGTGTATTTAGAAAATTGCAGGCATAGATAGGAAATCTCCAATATCAAAACCCCTGCTCCTTGTTGAACCCAAGGTATTACTAATGTTGTTGGTCGAACCGAGTTATTTCAAATTTATGAAAAAAGTGCAAGGTTATTATGAAAAATACATATTATGGCATCAATAATTCTAATATCCAATGTTGAAACGAAAAACTAAGAATTTTTGCAAGAATGAACAAGGACATTGAAGAAAATAGAGATTAAAATTTTATAAATCATGAAATTGTGCGCCTTTCCTTGTAATCTTATTACTTAGGCTATTTTTATATTACGAGAAACCTCATGGTCTAAAACAACATAATATTTTCTCAGATTCCACATTCTTATCCTCTATATAAGAATTTATCCTCAAATTTATAAGAGGTGAATATACTCTTATCTCATCCTCTTCTAACTCCCATCTCATGTGAATATGCTTGTAACTCACTTGTACATAAATTTGGCATGAGTAAAACATTGAATACTGCCCCTAATATGAAATATACAGAAACTTACGAACTCTTTCAACTAGTATGACATAAGATAGAATAATAACCTAAAATTTGTGTTATGAACCTTAATGCATAAGGTGTAGTTTAACTACTCCGCAAAAATTTGTATTGTAGTTGCTAAAAGAAGGAATTATGCAAAAAATAGACTAACTTTGGGAGATATTTATGTGAAATAATTTGTATGTTAACTCGAGAATTTCCAGGTTCGGATACTTCTAAGTTAGCTAGAGAGAATTTTGCATATTCAAGACCAAAAATGCGAAAAATGTTTAAAAAAAAAAGGCAAGTTGCAAAGTCTTTGGCAGCAAAAAAATTCAATGCAGAAAAGAGAATTTCACATATTTAAGATTGAGTTTACACACAACTATGATTGAACTTTGGATAGAGCTTGATAATGATTTGGTATGTGATATGTGTCACATTTACAAGGACTAAAAACATATTTTATCCTAAAATTTATAGTATCTGAATTTATGTTAACAAGATTAATCACTTCTTTATTTTGGATGGTAGCATCAGATTAGATGTCATGTACTGTTTATTGATCATTGCTAATTGTTGGTTGCTAACCATGCAAAACTGTAGTCATGAACACGTGCATTGTTATAAATAGTCTAATTTTTTTAGAAAACTGAAGTGATTCAAACAAGGCATAAAATCCCTTTGATTTTTTGTTAAATAAATACTTACTATCTTTTTTACTAATTCAATAACTCAAACTCAAAAAGATAAACATGTATCTAGGAACCAACTTTGCCACCAATAAAAGATCTTGACACATATATATCTACTTGAATGGTAGTATACAGTAGATATAACATCCTAATGCACTCAACACCTGAATTACAAAATAAACAAACTAACCATCATGGAATCACTTCCCTTGGTTTCAAAAGTAACTTTACTACATACTACCACAACATCCAATTCAAACTATTATGATATCAGTAAGTAGTTAATTAATCAAAGAGAAAGAAGGAAGCTAAACCTCGTGGCCTTGATCCAAGAGTTTCAAATAAAATAGTCTCTCTAAATTTGCATTGGTACTACTACAAGACGCATCTTTATAAGAAGAGCATAACAGTCACAATGAACAACTAACTAAACCAAATTAAGTTACAAGATTACATCATCCCAAAAAAAATATCATTATTATAAGAGAGCATTTAGAACACTATTGAAGGGCAGAAAAAGGAGTCAATAAAAAATTGCACATTAAAATTGGATACACTGGCCAAAGCTCTGTAACATTCCATTCGAATTTATGATTTAATTAAAAAATATCCAACACTTATATCCATTTTATTTACAACACAACTCATGATCCTGAAATTATATAAGTATTTAATGATAGTGAGAAACTGACAATTGAATGACTTGTAATATCAAAGTTGCATTCTACATTTCTTCTTCTACTCTTCCAAGCTTGAATTAGGAGTGGAAGCATTTTGATCTTTTTGTGAATTTTCAGCTTTTCTAAGACCCTCTTTGAGACCCAAGACAATGAACAAGTTAGTGAGAGTGAGGAGCGACTCAGTCCCACTATGTGACCTCTCTCTATTGCTTAGACATGAAGGGTCCACTAAAATCCCTTAAATCCCTCAGCATGTCATGGAAGGTTACTTCTCCATTGTAATCAGTATCACAGGCCTTGAAAATGACTAGAAAAAGAAGCAGAGTGAAATGACGATTTGATTTGGCTGTGTTTGAATGAATGTAGAGATAAAAAATAAAAAATAAGCATTTGAAAATTTCGATATTTATATTGATATTATTACGTGTTTACACTCAACTTTGTGGTGGAGAGTGGCACGTGGTCTAACAGCAGGCAAGAAGGCCACAAATTCCTTGTAATTCAACCCATCCAGCATCCTTAACAACCTCTTCAATATTATTAACGTTAACACCTCAATTCAATTGAATTGAATGGTGAAAGAATTTATGTATAGAGAGAGAGAGACTTGAGAGGGAGGGTTGACTCCAAATTTGGGAATGGAGAGGAATCAATGGAAGGGATAAACCCGTGAGTGTTGCGATCCAGCTGAGAGAAGCCTTTGTACAAAGAAAAAATCTCTTGTTGCATAGCTACACATACACAAAAACCAAAGAGTGACGAAGGAAGCAAGAACATAGAAAAAGTGAAATGAAAATGTTTTGGTTACTTACAAGATTTTTTTTTAATTTTTTGGTTACAAAGGGGTAGAGTTGATGATGGCTTTGGCGATTGTGATCTTGTCAGTGTTGGGTGGGCCACATAGGAGGATGGAGGGGAGGTGGTTGCATTGGATTGCTAAATGAAGAAGAAATTTGGGGGTGAGGAGATGCTCCTGACCTACGACGTCGTCAAGGGTTTTAGGACACAAATGCTTGTGTATCACCCCGAAATTTTCTTGTCAATTTATTTTTGCTACACGTGTAAAATAGAATTGTTAAAGACTAGACGGTGAAAATTATGCACTGTGTAATTTAACTATATTCCTAGGTGATTTAATTTATTCTCTATATGATATTAATTGTATAAGTTTATTTTTATTTATTTTTAGTGTAAATAATTTATTTTTAGTTGGCAGAATTTTGGAAACTACCTGAACAATTACGTCTATAACGAAATTAATGCACACTGAGTGATGGTATAATTTAACTCTATGTGAGAGTGTTATTTGTATGAGGTTTACTCTGGATACACGTATTCCTAGGGAGATTAGCACAATAACCTAGGCAATTAAGATAAGATTTACTAGTTTTGGTAAAAAGCGAAAATATCCATTTTGGGGAGTTTTGCAAAAAGAAAAACTACCCAATCGAAGCATGGCTGGTCACGTTGGAATATGGTTTGATTTCTAGTCAATTTTATGTCAACTAGTCATCCCAATTGCACTTAACAAAGAGATAAGATTTCCACATCCAATTTTCTTTTGGTCCAAAGCCATAATCTTATCTCAGGATTGTTTTTAATAGCCAAAACTTGGTCATTCTCTCCCATTTTGCACAAGACATATTGAGAGGAAAAAAGGGTTATTTTTTTCTTCTTCTAAGAGTCTACATGTGTTCTTGAGCTTGGTAAGCTATTTCATCCTTTTTCTTTTACCCTTGTTCTTTCTTTTTCATCTTTCCTTCTTTCTCATGCATTAAGTTTCCTTTAAAGCATTGAAAATTGAGTCACAAAGAGTGTTCATCTTGGATTAATCTTGGAAATTCTGAGTTCATCAAGAGGTAAGGGGGGTCTCTCCAACTCTTGAATCCTATGCTTGTTGTTAAACTTCCTTGAACATGTTGTTGCTTTGAAATTTTTGGGCTCACTGTCATGTCCTGAATCTATGAGCTAAGCTATTTTACTTGAGTTTTTTATGCCAAAAATGAGTTACTTGCATGTTAAAACATAGAGTTAGCATTAAATTACACTTAATTCAGAGTTTCCTAACAAAAGTTACAAATAAAACAAGTTTAAGAACCTTTAGTAAAATGAAAAATCTGTTACAAATTTGGACTAAGAGTTACAGCAATATCAACTATTTTTATTAAAGCTTTGACCTCAAAAATGAGTTTGTTAGGTTTGAAAATGTAGGGTAGCATATAAAATTTGTGAAAATCCAACTCCCAGAGCATCAAGAGCATTAAAAAAATGTTAGGAGAAAAACTTTGAAAAACCAAATGACAAAACTTTGGAATCCATGTCTCCATATATATTATTATAGAATTATTTATTTTCTAGAACTGCTGATTTTTTTTCTGTTATATTCTTGAGATGACTACAAGATTCGATTATTGATGCATGTTATCAATTTGTGATGATTCTCTGTTGATAAAATTACTAAAATACATTCTTATATTTTATTATTATGATTAATGAATGATAAGACCGACAAAGTGTGAACTTTGAAAATTATATTTGTGGCATGTGAATTTATTTTCTATTATATATATATGTCTGCATATTTTCATTTTTATTTGTATGCATTGTGGTTTGGGTCTGGGGATGTTCAAGCCTCGACAGATTGTTTGTTATGTCTGCTTATATGGCTATAAGTACAACAATTATGTTGTTCAATTGTTTGTGTGTGACAAGTGGTTCTGCCGCCTAAGGGTCCACGATTGGTTCCCCGAGAGTAGTACGTAGGCCTGAGCCTTGTCTCTTTTCCTTGTTTGCTTATTTGTACGCATACGTTGATGTAAGTGGTATGAGGACTACGCAGGTGATGAGGTGGCAAGATTCAAAAGGATTGGACAAAGAGTAAAGAACTAGTGGTTATATTTCCTTCTATGAGAAGATGAGGTTGTGTTGAGGAAGTGGATGATGGCAAAGATACATTGGAGTGTAGTGGGTGAAGAGGTTTGAAGAACCTAGGGGAATTAGAAAGTGGTGACTGCCCAACATTTGGTGTGGGTAACTCACAAGCCTCACTTTGCTACTCCTGACGAGCTCTGAGACTATGCGTTTTGAGTTGGAAGATGAGACATTGGTGTACGATGTATCCTTATGTAGCGATCAGTCTTGACTGTCATCCACATGATTTTTTTAAGACCATCAAGACATGGGAAGACTGGTAGCAATGATTGGGCCCAATTGTGAATTAACTGTGATAGTTACGGGCTTAGGATGCGAGTGTTGTTTGTTTAGATAACCACACGCAGTGGTTACGTAGATTGTATGTTTTAATTTTTTTTTACTATTGTATATTATTTGTGGCATTCAAGGAGTAGAGGACTCACCCTTATGACCAAAAACTTTCAGGTGAAGATGATGTTGACTACACTGAGGCGTTTCCAAGCTCAATGTAGCTCAGAAAGAGAGTCGGTATGGCCCTGCACCGTAAACGAATGACACGTTACACCTTCCATACTCGAGTACACATAGTGGCAGCTGATAAACCAGATACAACATGCATCAAGTACACCCATTGGAAATTACAGAGGATCGAGGTGACAATTTGAACATGTCGTCCGAGGAGATCAAAGAGTACCGGGAACTACTGAGGCAGTTGGAACCAACGTCTGAGGAGGAGAGTGACGATTCTTCTAAGGACACGTCTTAGCTAGTTTTGTACTTTGATTGAGCATTTTTTGTTTAGTATTTTTCTATTCTTCATATCTTATTTGACTTCTCTTGGATTCTTATTTTCTCACCTCAACTCAGTTTTGGTCTTAGGCTAATAATTGGGCTTAATTGATAATTTTGTTTATTTTTAGATTTTGTATTTACTTGACCTATCTTCCATGTGCAAGACTTAGAGGATTCTACAGAACTCCAAATGGAGAATATGAGTAGTCACTGGAAAGCTAAGGAAAAGAGCTACAATTGTTTTCGATATAAGAGTGAGCCAAATGTGCCGATTTGAAGATTAAATTAGGCTTGGAAGTCAAAACCATTTGAGTTTTAGGCTGTGAGTTTGGGTTTTGATTGATATAATTAGCATAATTAGTTAGTTTAGATAGGCCTAATCAAGGCCCATCCTTTCAGTCACTATAAGTTAGTGTAGCTAGGGGGCAAAAAAAGGAGAGTTTCTGGCTTCTTGTGCAAATTTTCAGAATTAAAATATTTTCTCTTTTTCTTTCAACTTTTCTTCATTATTCTTGATTGTTCTTTATTTTCCTTCTTCATTTCATCTCTGTTCTTCTATTTACTTACACAAATTTTGTGTCTCTTCCACTGATGATGATCATTGAAGGTTAAACAATCAATCAATCCAAAGATCCAATCCAAGCAAGGAGAATTTGAGTTCTAGTTTGATATTCTAATTTCGGTGTGAATGTTCATCTTGTTCTTCAATCCTTTTTTCGATTTTTGTGATTATGAATATGCTTAGGATTGAAAACGAATAAGGTTATAGATTTATTTCCTAATTTTGAATTTTAATCATAGATTGTTTTGATGATATTTCAATCCAGTTTGTAATTTCAATGGATTTAGGAGTTAATTTGATTGAACTACTTCTAATGATATTGAATGAATCTTCATAATATGATCATTATCTAAAAACTATGATAGTATGCATTTCTTGGTTCTGTGAATTGGATTAATATTCTTGAATATTTTTTTCAACATCTTTTATCAATTCTGTTAGTTTCTGCATTTTTCTTTAATTCTTGTTTGTGTTTCTGCAATTTTTGTTCACTGTCTGCAAATTATTTGATACAATCCCCTTCCTGTTTATAAGTGGATTAAGTTAAGAACCAAATTGGACTGTATCTCTAAGTCGACCTAGGTTAATCCTGTGCTACATAATTATCTTAGTTTTATTTGTTTTGTAGCGATTCGATAATAGAAGTGTATTTCTGAATAGTAGTATAGTGTATTCTGAGCATTCCATTTCTGAGTCTTCTATTTCTAATTTTGAAACTATTGTTGATACAATGGCTCATAACAATCGAACTCTTAAGGAAATGGCTACACCTAATGTTGCTTATCAACCTTGGTGTATTTAATATCCTTAGACAAAGGTCAGTTGTGAGCTAAAACCTAGACTAATTCATTTGCTTCCAAAGTTTCATGGTCTTACAAGTGAAGATCCACATAAACATCTTAAGGAGTTTCATGTAGTGAGTTCCACCATGCGACCACATGACATTCGTGAGGATTATGTGAAGATGAAGGCATTTCCATTCTCTCTGGATGGGGTGGCTAAGGAATGGTTGTATACGTTCAACCAAATCCTATCAACATTTGGACAAATAAAGAGAAGATTTTTAGATAAATTCTTCCCTGCATTCAGAACAGCATCCATCCGGAAACAAATCTGTGGTATAAGGTAGCTACCTAAAGAGACATTATATGTGTACTAGGCGAGGTTCAACAAGTTGTGTACTACCTATCCTCACAATCAAATCAGTTAGCAATTATTGATCCAATATTTTTATGAAGAGTTGATGTTAATGGACAAGAATATTAAGGTTGTGCAAAAAATCCATATCCATAAAATAACTCATATCTAATCCAATCCAATCGACTTTAAATCCATTTAAATGGATTAGTTTCATATCCAAATCTAGTTTTTTGGATTTTAAATCCAATCCAATTAATTGGATATGGATTGGATATTTGTTTGGATTTTTAAATCCAATACAATTTTTTTGGACAATGATGGCTAGGTTTTTTTGGCCAACTTTGTTAGGAGCCATGTTTTGGTTGACGTCAACTAATGATGATTTTAAGTTGTCATTGGTTGAGCCTATTTTTTAGTTAATGTTGGTAAGGTTTTTTTAACCAACATTGATTGTGACTATTTTTTGGTCGATGACATCTAGAGTCTTTTTGGCCGATATCAGTCAAGATCATTTTTTTATTGACGTGAGCTAGGTTTTTTTGTCGATGTCTATTGACATTATTTTTTTATCGACGTTAGGTAGATTTTTCACTCAACGCTAGCTAGGGTTTTTTTGGTCAATGTTAGACGAGACTATTTTTTGGCCGACATCGACTGAAAAACATCATTGACCGACATCGGCTGAAAAACATCATCGACCAACATCGACCAAAAAAACCTAGTTGACGTCAAGTAAAATATTCCCCTAATTGATGTCAATAAAAAAATCCTAGTTCATGTCAACAAAAAATATCCCTAGTTAACGCCAGCCAAATGAAATAGTCATGGTTAATGTTCGCCAACAAATCCAAGTTGTTGCCAACAAAAATATAGTTTCGACCAGCGTCAGCAAAAAGACCTAGCTAACGTCAACCAAAAAATATATAGTCTTGATGAATGTTGGCCAAAAAATATCAACGACTGGCATCGACCAAAAACCCCTTATCGATGTTAGCCACAAAAACCTTAACCAACATCGGCCAAAAACTAGTCACGATTGATGTTGATAAAAAAAAAACTAGTCAATGCCGGCCAAAAATGCACTAACTGATGTCAGCCAAAAAATAGTCTTGGTTGATGTCGGTCTAAAAATGTCTAGACCAATATCTGTCGAAATTGCCCCGGTTAAAGTAGGCAAAAAATACACTAACCAAGATCGATAAAAATAATCTTGACCAAGGTCGGTTGAAAATAGCCCTTAAATGGACAGGTACTAAGTTTTCACTTTTTAGCATTTAATAACTAAAATTTGTAATAAAAAAATCCTTATAACATTTAAGTTGATATAAATTGGATATGACCAAATCCATATCCATTTAAATGGATTGGATTTTGAATCTATATTGTTTTTAAAAAAATATGGATATAGATTTAAAATTCAATCCATTTAAATAGATACGAATTGGATATGGATTGGATTCTTAAAAATACAATCCATACCCATCTCTACGGAATATGATTCATGGAGCAAGTGGAGGTGCTTTAATTGACAAGACGCGCTCTCATTGTTGCAAGGCAATTTATTTCCAACATGGCAGCAATTACCAGCAATTTGGTACTAGAGTAGTTGCACCATCCAAGGCTGCTGCAAATGAACTATCTTTTTTTATGGTTGTTGATAATCAGAGGTTGGAGAATAAACTAACATAGTTAACATCCCTCGTGAGACAACTTGCCATTGGTCAATAGCAGAATGTGATGGCAGCCAATCAACCAAGGTTGTGTGGTATCTGCTATGTACATGATCATCCAATAGATACATGTCTTACTATCCAAGAAACAGAATAGACTACTAAAGTTTCTACCATACAACATGAACAACCATTCAGACCTCAACAACAACAATATAATTCTTAATCCAACACTTATAATCCTGGTTGGAGAGATCATCCAAACTTGAGGTATGGTCCTGGTCCACAACAACAATAGTAAACACAACAACTGCAGTCATTCAGACATCAGCAATATCAATCCTCCACTAGCAAATAGCAAGCTCCGTCGTTCAAACAACAACAACAATTACAACAATTTGTACCTATAACTACAGAACCCGTGCAGAGCAATTCTGGACCTTCCATGGAAGACCTAATGAAGGAAATGGCAACCAACAACATTCAGTTTCAAGAGAATGTAAGTGTCACCATCTGAGATCCCTAGACTCAAATTGGATAGTTAGCTACAATAGTCAACTAGATGAAGCAACAAGATTCTAGCAACATTCCAGCACAACCAATTATTAATCCAAAGAATATGAGTGTTATTACCTTAAGGAGTGGCAAGGAGCTTCTAAATTCAATAGATGCTGGTGCCAAAAAGATTATGCACCAAAACATATTCCTCTACCTTTCCCCTCTAGATCCATTCCTACAAAAAAATGGAGCTTGATTTTGATCTTCTTGAGACTTTCAGGAGGGTGAAAGTCAACATTCCCCTCTTGGATGCCATCAAATAGATGTTGGATATAGGGGGAGCTGGAAGAAGATCAAGGCAAGGATGAAGGTTCTACTTTAGATTTTTAGCTTTTTCACATGCCAATCAAATTGAAGGCATTTGTAATTTGTCTAGCTAATTCAAGAAGATAGCCTTGTGATCCTTTGATTGCATAAGCATAATCATATACATGCATTCATGACTTAAGAAAAGCATATAAGATTACATGTTTGCATTTGAAAAGGAATTCTCATGGCTTATGTTTTGAAAAAATCAAAATGTGCACTGCCTTAATCGATTACAGGCAATAAGTAATCGATTACCAGCGTGTGTTATTTCTGGAAAAGCCATGAAGAGCACTTTCTAGATAATAGTTTTGTGCGTTTGAAATTGTTGTAAGACTAAAGTCAAATAGTTTCTTTCAAGTTTTCTAGAGTAGTGTTCTCTAGGGGTAAAGAACTGAGTAGGGTTCCCAGGTTCTTTGTGGTTTGATTTCTAATAGGGTGTTAGAATTCTGATTCTTTATCTAGGGCTGATAAAGATAATCACTTGTAATTGCCTGTAAAAGAACATATTTGATTTAGTAGAACTCTAATAAGGTTTTGATTAGAAGACACTGGATGTAACTTCTCTTTTGAGGGGTGAACTAGTATAAATCTTGTGTTAAACTTGTTTCTAAATCTTGTAATGTGTATCTAACTTGTCTTGTGGTTTATTTCTTTCAAGATCAATAGGAAAGAAGTTCTGAATTTGTGTAAGGTGAAGGGTGAAGTCTTGATTGATTAAAATGTTGTAGTTTTTACCAAGCAAATTATTGTGATATGATCTAAATTCTGCTGTGTATTGTAAAAAGCTTTTAAAAGATTGAGGTTTAAACCAATTCACCCCCATCTTGGTTTAGTGTGTGTGTTCATCCTTGTTTTCAATTGGTATTAGAGTTGGTTCTTGAAAGGTAATCAAGATCACTATTCTTTTCAAGAAAATGAATACCACACAGATAACCTTCAAAGAGGGTGTCTCCCTCAATCGTCCTCCAATGTTTGAAGGAGAACATTTCAGTTTTTGGAAAAATCGTATGCAGATTTTTATTCAATCAAATGACCCCGAAGCTTGGAATGCAATTGAGAAAGGCCCTTTGATCCCTACAAAAACTGTTGATAATCAAAAAAATTCCCAAGGAGTTGGATGAGATGACTAATGCAGAAAAAAAAGTTGTACAATATGATTTTAAAGCTAAAAACATGATTACATTTGCTCTTTCTTTTGACGAATTCTTTAGAACTGTTAGGTGTAAAAGCGCAAAGGAAATGTGGGAGATGTTGAAAGTAACTCATTAAGGAACAGACGAAGTAAGAAGATCAAGGAAGCATGCTTTGATTCATGAATATGAAATGTTCAAGATGAGCAATACATAAAATATTTCTCAGCTACAAACAAGGTTCACTTACATTGTCAACCATCTTCTTGGTCTTGAGAAGATTTTTGATGTTGAAGAATTGAACATCAAAATATTGAAGTGTCTCACAAGACCATGGCAACCAAAAGTTACAGCAATCAAGGAATCAAAAGATCTATCCAAGATTTCCATGGCTGCACTTTTTGGTAAGCTTCTTGAGTATGAACTTGAAATGTCACAGCTAACACATGCAGAGGATGCAAAGAAGAAACACAAGAGTATAGCCTTGAAAATTGCATCAACTCATGTGGAAAAGGAAGAAGACTCAAGTGAAGAACATATGAACCTAATAGTGAAGAGATTCAGTAAGTTCATTCGAAGAAACAAGAACAAAAAGTTGTCAAAGTTCAATAGGAAAAATGACAACAACAACAACAACAACAACAATAGCTCCAACTTCACTTGCTTCGAATGTGGTAAACCCAGCCACATCAAATCTGAATGTCCAATCTTATTGAAGAAGCAACAAAATGAAAGGAAGACAAAGAAAGAAGGGAAGGAAAAAAAGGCATACATAGCATGGGAAGACAATGATTCAACAACCTCCAAATCAACAAGTGAGAATGAAGAAACAAATGTTTGTTTCACATCCACAATAAGTGATGCTGAAGAATTCTCAAGTGGTGAATCTGAGGTAAACTCTTAGTATGATAATATTGTTGGTGCTTTATATGAGATGCATGAAGAGGCCCAAAAACTTGCACAAACCAATAATAGGCTGAAAGGGAATCTCAAATGGCATGTTACCAAAATTGTTGAATTGCAATCTGAACTTTACAATTTGAAAGAAGCAAATGAAAATCTTGTTTCAAGTTACAAAGCTAATGGATGTGTATGTGCCTCATCATCTTCAAATGTTGATAAATGCAAGCTTTTACAAAAAGAATTTGATGATTACAAAAAGAGTCCAGGTGAAAAATATATGCTTTTGCTTTCAGAAAATTCTTACTTGGTTGATCTTTTGAAAAGACTCTATAGAGGAAAATGTAGTTTGAATCAAATGCTTAGTGTTCAAAAATATGCTGGAGATACTTCTGGTTTGGGTTACAAACACAGATCAAAACCTTTTGGAAAAATAAAGTTTGTACCAACAAAACCGAAAAATCAAAGAGGCTTTTCAAAAACTAAGTATCATCAATTGACTCATTTTAAAAGAGTATCAAATACTATTACTTGCAATTTTGCATGAAGACATCCATTAAGTGCTATGCTAGGAGATTCTATGTGCCTAATGGTCAATGCATTTGGGTGCCTAAGAGAAAAAGGAAGCCAACTAACCCCTATGGACCCAACCCACATTGGGTACCTTTCTTTGTTACTTAAAATTGATTTTTGCAGGTGTGTCTAAGAGCAAAATCAACATTATGGTATCTTGATAGTAGTTGCTCTAGACACATGACAGGTGACATGTCCATGCTCATAAATTTGACTCTCAAAGATGGAGGATATGTCGCTTATGGTGATAATAACAAAGGAAAGATCATTGGAGAACGTAATATAGGAGATAGCTTCAAAACAAAGATAAAGAATGTGCTTTATATGGAAGGTTTGAAGCATAACCTCCTTACATAAGCCAACTATGCGACAAAGGACTCAAGGTCTCTCCTTCAATGACAATTGTTGTTTAATATGTGATGGTCAAAATGGTGAGGTTATCCATGTTGATAAGAAAAAGGGTAACATATATGTTCTATCCATTGAGCATGCATTCATTCACAACACTAGCTGCCTAGTAAGTAATATTAATGATACATGGTTATGGCATAGGAGAGCTAGTCACTTAAACATGCATCATATGAACAAGCTTATTAGAAATGACCTAGTCATAGGCTTACCTAAGCCTAAATTTGGGAAGGAAAAAATATGTGATGCTTGTCAAAAGGGAAAATAATCAAAGAATTCTTTTCAAAGTAAAAATGTTGTTTCTACCTCTAGACCCCTTGAATTACTTTATATGAATTTATTTGGTCATTCTAGAACTATGAGCATCGGGGGTAATTTCTATGGGCTTGTTATTGTATATGATTACTCTAGATACACATGGACTTTGTTCATAAGATCCAAGAGTGATGCATTCACAACATTTAGAAAATTAGCCAAGATTATTCAAAATGAAAAATCATGCAACATTGTTTCAATAAGAAGTGATCATGGTGGTGAATTCCAAAATGAGTATTTTGAAAAATTTTGTGAAGAACATGGAATCAACCACAAATTTTCAGCTCCAAGAACACCCTAACAAAATGGTGTTGTGGAGTGAAAAAATCGATCCCTTGAAGAAGGAGCAAGAACCCTTCTTAATGAAACAAATTTGCCTAAACACTTTTGGGCGGATGCTGTGAGTACGGTTTGCTACACTTTGAATAGGTTACTCATAAGGCTTATTTTAAAGAAAACACCTTATGAACTACACAAAGGAAGAAAGCCAAACATATCTCACTTAAGAGCATTTGGCTGCAAGTGTTTTGTTTTAAACAATGGTAAAGATTTTCTTGGCAAATTTGATGCTAAAGCTGATGAAGGTATTTTTCTTGGTTACTCATTGCAAAGTAAAGCTTATAGAATCTTTAATAAAAGAACATTGTATGTAGAGGAATCTGTCCATGTTATATGTGATGAGTCTAACTCCTCCACGGAGGAAAAAAGAGTGTGATATTGATGCAAGACCAATGGAATAGTATTTGCAACTCAAGGATCTAAATGAAAAGGAAAAGGCAGAACCATATGACGAATTGGAACAATCAACACCATTACAAAAGTCCAAGGATTGGAGAACAACTAAAGACCTTTCCCTTGACAATATAATTGGGGAAGTTTCCAAGGGAGTTTCTACTAGATCCTCTTTAAGAAATCTTTGTTGTACTATGGCTTTTGTTTCACAGATTGAACCAAAGAGCATTGACCAAGCTTTGCTTGATGAACATTGGATGATGGCCATGCATGAAGAGTTGAATCAATTTAAGAGAAATGAAGTTTGGGAATGAGTTCCTAGACCCTCTTCTCATAAACCTATTGGAACCAAGTGGGTTTTTCGAAACAAACTTGATGAAAGTGGCATCATAGTAAGGAACAAGACCAGATTGGTTATGAAAGGATACAACCAAGAGGAAGGCATAGACTATGATGAAACCTGTGCTTCAGTTGCTAGGTTGGAGGCCATTAGGTTGTTGCTTGCATATGCATGTTTGATGAACTTTAAATTGTTTCAAATAGACGTTGAAAGTGAATTTTCAAATGGTTACATTAAAGAGGAGAGATATGTTGATCAACCTCCTGGATTTATTGATTACAAACATCCAAACCATGTTTTCAAATTAAGAAAATCTCTTTACAGTTTGAAACAAGCACCAAGGTCTTGGTATGAGAGATTGAGCAAATTTTTGCTTGACCAATCTTTCATGAAAGGACAAGTTGATAAAACCTTGTTCATCAAGAAAAGAGACAATGACATCTTGTTGGTTCAAATCTATGTTGATGACATTATATTTGGTTCAACTAATCAATCTATCGGTAGAGAATTTTCTGCCTCAATGTAGAGTGAATTTGAGATGTCAATGATGGGAGAACTCACATTCTTTCTAGGACTCCAAGTCAAGCAAATGAAGAATGGGATATTTCTTAGTCAAACCAAGAATTGCCTGGAAATGATCAAGAAGTTTGAAATGGAGAAGAGCAAGGATGCTGCAACTCCAATGGCTACATCAACCTATCTTGATTCAGATGACAAAGGAAAAATTGTTCATGAATCTAAATACAGAGGAATGATGGATCTTTGTTATACTTAACTGCAAGTAGACCTGACATTATGTTAAGTGTATGCTTGTGTGCTAGATACCAAGCAAATTCCAAAGAGCCTCACCTTACTGCAATCAAAAGGATCTTCAAATATCTCAAGTCTACACCAAGAGTTGGACTTTGGTATCCTAAAGGTGCATCTCTCAACTTAATTGGATATTATGATTCTGACTTTGCAGGGTGCAAATTGGATAGGAAGAGCACTAGCAAAACATGCCACTTGTTAGGCATCTCACTAATTTCTTGGCACTGCAAAAAGCAATCTTGTGTCGCTTTGTCAACTGCTGAAGCTGAGTATATCTCTGCTGGAAGCTATTGTGCACAAAGCCTTTGGATGAAACAACAACTACTAGATTTTGGTGTTGAGCTAAAGGAGATACCCTTGATTTGTGACAATACAAGTGCCATCAACATATCCAAGAATCCAATCATGCATTCAAGGACAAAACATATTGAGATAAGGCATCATTTCCTCAGGGATTGTTAGTATGTAGGTATCCTAGAGACAATCTGATTTATCAGTTGAACACCTTGTACTATTTATTATTTCATGATTGAAAAGAGAAAAATTTATCTTTATCATATTTATGTTTCACCTATATTTATCCTAGGAATAGAACAAGTGTACACTCGAGGATCTATGATAGGGATCATGATCATGAGGATTCTAGGACACTACATGTCTATTGCCTAAAGCTTGTTCCTAGTCTTGAATCATCAAGAAAGGGCACTGATGATCTCAATAAAACTAGTACAGCATCTTCTACTTGTATAGAGATACAAGGTAGGGACCTCATGGAATGTAGGCATTGTGATGCCTTAGCTGATGTCGTGGATGGCTTTGTTGGGGAACATATGGCACTGAACTGACCCGCCGAGAGACTCCACAAGGATTCTTTAAAATATCATTGGACTTGTAAAGTCTCTCATCATTTGGTAGTGCGGATCGTCCTAGACTTGAGAATATCATCAAATACTGTGTCCTAGGGTTATACTTTGACTGTACAACTCTATTTGCCTAAAAATGGGGAAAACAGTATACTCTTGGGTATAACTGAATACATGAGTATAAATGGACATGTTGAAAGGTCTCACAATCCCTTACGAGGGATTAGTCGTTCACAAGATCGGTAGGGCTTTGATGACTTCTAGTTGACTCAAGAATCTATGCATAGTTAGAGATCATGAGGAGTCATGATGTGTCTTAGAGTCAATAGAAGAAGATTTCCAGTTCCTGTGAAAAGCTATATTTAGTCAATAAAGAGAGATGATACTTTATCCTTGCTCTCGACTAAAGGTAAATGACGTTGTGAGGGATGATGGAGACACGGTATCCAAATTAGAAAGGTAGATCACTTGATCAACTCAGTTAGTTTTGGGGCCGCAGAGCATTGCTAGTGTCTTATGTGGTCATTAAATGAATTGGGCCCATTAAAAGAGTTTAATTGGTCCAAGTTTATTTATGTCAGTGACTAATTGGGCCTAATGGGTCACACACAAAGGTTATTCTTTGTTGCAAATTATAAGCGAGTTTGACCAATAATTAGCTATTGGGCTTTATCAAGACTGAGTTAAATTGGGTTAGAGTTGGACTTCAAGCCTACTTGAATCATGCACCCTATTTGGGGCATGGGAAAAGCTTTATACACTATACAAAAGACTAATACACCCAGATATGAACAGTGAATTTCCGTAAATGCCCCTGGTTATATACTTAATTACAGGCACTATTCATTTGCCCTCTTCAGGCATACACCTTGTCTCCTTCACTCGTTTCTGCAATTTTCTTCCGCTTGCCGCCACACGTCATAGATTTGGGTCAGCTTCGGCGTGTTTAAGGCAACATTGGTCGTTGGTCGTTCACTGTGGGAGGTGGTTGATTGGTGGTAGTCTGTGCCGACCGCCGTGAGCTTCTTCTTCATTTTCGCCTTCTTTTATGGATTCCACGGATTGGATAGTCCATATACTCCATATGGATTGAGTAATCTGTAGGAGTCATATGGATTGGTTAATCTGTAAGTATCCTATGGAGTACTCAATCCGTATGAAGTATACGGATCCTCTAATCCGTGAACTTCATACCAATCCATATGACTCTTATGGATTACTCAATCCGTATGAAGTTCACGGATTAGAGGATCCATATGATTTTTTAATAGGTTTTTTTTATAATTAATGATTAAATAAATTGTGTTTTATTGGTTATTGTACATATTTGAGCCCTTAGGAAAGTTAATTAAATTAGATTATATAATTAGATGTTGTAGTAATGATGATAATAGTGATTTTTGGATAGATGGAAATTTGATTTGTTTCCTTTACATTATATTAAATAGAAATAGAGAACTACAAAAAGCCACATTGTTATTGTATAGGGATTTGATCATATAAAAAGCAAAGATGTTTTAAATTCATAAAGAGAGAAAGATATTGAAAGTTTAGGCCTTATGATTTAACTTGTGAGCTTGTGATTGAAGTTGTATAGTGGATGATTTTAGTTGTGGCCCACATTGTTTTTTTTTTTAATTATAAGCACATGATCAGCATGAACATCATATATGGTCACTTCCTCATAGTGTAATGCTGGCAGAGATGAAAAAAAATAGCTTATTGGAAGGATACATTAGGTTTTGTGTTAGATGGGTATAGTGCAACAACATATTCAATGGGTTTATTAGTTATGGCTTGTTGCTCTTATGCTATTATACCACTTATGCTTGCCTTTGGTTATGCTCATCATGCTTCTATCAAATAAGGGAGTTAGATTGGAGGGTATATCCTGCATGATTAATGATATTTTGGTTAGCATCAAATCTTAAATTGGTATTGACACTTTTGTCTTCTGCTGTAACAAATGTAATTGTCGTAGTACAACAACACTCCCAATATCCTAGGTTAATTAAAATCCTCTAGTGGGGACCAAATCTAACTGATCATTTTGGTTGTACATTGCATCATAGATCCAATTGTGGTGCTTTGAGATTCTTTTGTTGATTATCTTTGAACTGCTTTTGTGTTGTGATATAGATCTTGTTGAATTTAAAAAGGGGCTTTTTTATCAAATGGGGGTAAAAAATTTAAGTAATTACGTTTTG
>QARZ01039863.1:6210-26739 GCA_013407115.1 Glycine latifolia | reverse complement strand
AAACGTAATTACTTAAATTTTTTACCCCCATTTGATAAAAAAGCCTTAAAAAGGAAGCTGCAAGGAGATTGAACCAAGGATTAAAGACTTGATTTTGTTTTTGCTTTTTACATGCCTAATCATTTGATGGCATATGTAATTTGGTTAAGTGGTTCAAGTTAAAATGCCTTATGATCCTTCATAGCATTTGCATTCTCATGATCATGCATTCATATTTGCAAATCTTAAAAGAAATCAAATTGGTTTTTCATGAAAATAAGTTCTCAAAGGCTAAAGTTCTTTAAAAAGCATATCTTATTGCTTTAATCAATTACACAAGCAGTTTAATCAATTAAAGACATTCAATCTTTTCTAGAAAAGCCTTGAAGAACAGTTTAATCGATTACATGATCGTTTTAATCGATTACATAGTGTTTTTTGAAAATCATGCATCACTGGTTTAATCGATTACCATCTTCTATAATCGATTATCTCAGTTCGTCTTTCATGATGCTGTTCTGGTTTAATCAATTACTGAACGGTTTAATCGATTATTTTGTTCATGAAACCATTTCTAGAAAGCTGATGAACAGTTTAATCGATTATCTAGTTGATTTAATTGATTGCTTATGGCAATTTAATCGATTACACTAGCAGATTAATCGATTATTGTCAGTTAATTCTGTTTTTTATAAAGCTTGGTGAGTCTTTTTCTTATAAATAGACATTGAGCGATTTACTCATTACCGAGAGTAACTTACCAAAAGTTGCTGAGAGATAAAAAGTGCCCATATTGCTGTTTTGCTTTGAGTTTACACAATATCCTTTGTGATCAAGAATTTCAGTGTTTTCTAGAGAAAATGTTTTAAAGAAATAAGGTTTTCAAGATTAGGATTCTGAGCTATTGATCTTTGCAACCTGGAGTATGTGGTAATATCATTTAGTTTCATTCATTCATACTTGAAGGATCTCACGTTGTGTTTTTCTTGAACCTTTCTTTTCAGAAGTTCCAACATTTTGTTTTGCTGTAATTGTGATATATCAAGTGGATTCTTTTCAAGCTTGCTAGTGTAGGGTTCACTAGTGTTTGGGATTCTGAGTAGGATTCTCAGTTTCTTAAGTGATTTGTATTCTAATAGGGTTTTAGAATCTATATCTTTATCTAGGATTGATAAAGAGGTCACTTGTGTTGTGCTTGTAAAAGATTCTTGATATAGTAATAACTCTAACCTAGTGTTGGTTGGAAGAACTGGATGTAGCCTCCATGGTTGAGAGGTGAACTAGTATAATTGCTTGTCTCTTGTCTAAATCTCTGTATGTTTCATTGTATGTCTTTGTGAAATCAAGTTTTATTATCAAGGAAACATTTTCTGTCATTGCTTTCATTACTAAGGGTGATCTTGGGTGAAGAAAGATTTTTGTTTTTGATCAAGGTGAACTTGTGATACAATCCTAAACTTTAATTCCGCAAATTTGTTTCAAAAAATTTTAAGTTTCTAGTTTGAACCAATTCACCCCCCCCCCTCTTGGTTCATTTGTAGTGTATTCATAGTATTTTCAAAGGCAACACATGATTGCTTCTTGCAGTGCCAAGAAATCAAAGAGCTTCCAAGCAAGTGGCATGTTCCACTGGTACTCTTTCTATCCAATTTGCACCTTGCAAAGTCAGAATCAGAATATCCAATCAAGCTAATAGATGTACCTTTGGGATACCAAAGTCCTACTTTTAGTGTAGACTTGAGATATTTGAGGATTCTCTTGACTGTAGTTAGATAGGATTCTTTGGGATTTGCTTGATATCTAGCACACAAGCAAACACTTAACATAATATCAGGTCTACTAGCAGTTAAGTATAATAAGGATCCAATCATTCCTCTGTATTTAGACTCATCAACATTTTTTCCCTTGCCATCTGAATCAAGATAGGTAGATGTTGCCATTGGTGTTGCAGCATCCTTGCAATTTTCCATTTCAAACTTCTTGATCATCTCTAGACAGTATGGAAATACAATGAATATACTGCAAATAAACCAAAAGGGGGGGTGAATTGGTTTAAACTGGATATTTAAAACTTTCTGAAACAAATTGTGGAATTAAAACTTGGATCGTATCACTTGTTCACCTTCTTTTGAATGAATGAAATGAATTGAGATTACCACACTCTCCAAGTTGTAAAAAACAATAGCTCATAATCACTATCTTGAAAACCTTCTTTTCTTTAACACTTCTTCAAAAAAACCAGAATTCTTGATCCTTACAAGAAATGTTTTTCACTCAGAAATTAGTTTCTGAAACTCTTAGAAAGCTTTTTGTCTTTTGGGTAAATCACTCATCTGTATAGAACAATTTGTTCAACATCTATATATTGAGAATAGACTCACAAAGCTTTATATAAAACAGATTTAACTAACAATAATCGATTAATCCGCTAGTGTAATCGATTATTTTGCCATATGTAATCGATTAAAACAACTAAATAATCGATTAATATGTTCTTCAGCTTTTTAGAAATGGTTTCATGAACAAAATAATCGATTAATCCGTACTGTAATCGATTAAACCAGAACAACATCAAGATAAACAAATTAAGATAATTGATTACATAATGAGATAATTGATTATTCCAGTGATGTATGGTTTTTCATAAAACACTATGTAATCGATTACAAGAAGCTTGTAATCGATTAAACTGTTCTTCAAGGCTTTTCCAGAATTGTATGAATGTTTTTAATCGATTAAAATGATTGTGTAATTGATTAAAGCAGTAAGTTTTGCTTTTGTTTTGTTTTTAAAAACATGGCCATTGAGAACTTAACTTTTTTATAAAACCATTTGATTTCTTTAAGATCAAAAACCATGTATGCATGATCATGAGAATGCACATGCTAATGAAAGATTACAAGGCAATGCACTTGAACCATTTAGACAGATTACAAATGCCTTCAAATGATTGGGCATGTAAAAAGCTAAAACATCAAGTCTAACACCTTGCTTCAATCTTCTTGCAGCTTCCCTTAAACTCAACAATCTCCCCCTTTTTGGCTTTGAGCATGCCAAATCAATTGTCCATTTGTCTAATCTTTTGATTGCTTTAGAGGGATGAATTATTCCTGAAATCTAAGTTAACTTTTTGCAAGAACAAGCATAAGCATCAATCATTCCATTTAAAATATGCTCCCCCTAACTTGGGTAGATTTTTTCAAAGTTAAAAGCATACATGCAATACATGTAACATACAATATTTCAACAATTCCATGCTCTCCCCCTAAACTTATACAATTATATCTCCCCCTATTTGGCTTATCAAAGACAAAAATGATTATAGTATGAACAAGGAGAATAAAAGGAGAGAAAAAGAAATACTTGTATTAATAGACAAGCAAACAGTACATTAAATAAACTAAAATTTTAAAATACTGAAAGTTTCAGCACTCTTTCTCTTGTTTTGGTTCTTTTAGGAGCAGACATAATGACAATGTGAGGAAAGGCTTATTTGAACAGAGTTTCTAGACTCAGAAGAGAAACAACACAGCAAAGCTTAAGGTTGAAGATGAGAATGGTGTGTTTATTCCCTTCAACATAGGCTGTTTATATAGATGAATTTGGGCTCCAAAATTAAAATTTGAAATGTGTAACAGCTATTTCGAATTAACCCACTAAAATTAAAGCATAGGGGATTCAAAATTTGAATTTGGTGGCAGTTGGGAAGTTTCAATTTCCAATAAAAATCTGCAGATTCTGCAGTAACTCCATGAATAATCGATTATATGCTTATTTAATCGATTAATTCATAAGCAGAATCAGTTCCTGCAAAGGCTGTAATCGATTATTTCGAAGTGTCATCAATTATTCCAGTGAGGATTTGAGTTTTCAAACAGTTTGCATCCAATGTAATCGATTACCATTCACCGTAATCAATTATTCCAGTGAATTGAAATTTTATAAAAGGATTTTAAGCTTATGTAATCGATTATTTTGATGGCGTAATCGATTATTCCAGTGACATTCATTTTCTGGAAAAAAGTTCATGAAGAATAATCGATTATCTTGCTAATGTAATCGATTACCTAAGCACAAATATCATTCTAAACAGTTTTTTAAGTTCATTTAATCGATTATTTTGTTCCTTAATTGATTATTACAGTAAAATTATCAGTGTGAATAGTGATTATGCAGCAAATTTTGAATTTGTATGATTTTGAGATGAATGGCCAATAAATGATGCAAGTTTATGTGGATGAGCATATACACATCAAGCTTAACACACACTAGATTCATCTAGTATCCCTAGCATGTTTCTAAGTGTGTAGAATCTATCTCTATCCAAATGTTTAGTGAAAATATCAGCTAATTGGTAGTTGGTTTCAACAAACTCAATTTTGATGTTACCTTTTTGGATATGATATCTGATAAAATGATGTTTGATCTCAATGTGCTTGGTCCTTGAGTGCATAATAGGATTTTTGGATATGTTGATGGCACTTCTGTTATCACACAGCAATGGTATCTCCTTTATCTCAACAACAAAGTCTTGAAGTTGTTGCTTCAACAAAGACTTTGTGCACAGCAGCTTCCAGCAGAAATATATTCAGCTTCAACAGTGGATAAGGAAACACATGATTGCTTTTTGCAGTGCCAAGAAATCAATGAGCTTCCTAACATGTGGCATGTTCCACTGGTACTCTTTCTATCCAATTTTCACCCTGGAAAGTCAGAATTAGAATATCCGATCAAGCTGATAGATGTACCTTTTGGATACCAAAGTCCTACTCTTGGTGTAGACTTGAGATACTTGAGGATCCTCTTTACTACAGTTAGATGAGATTCTTTGGGATTTGCTTGATATCTAGTATACAAGCAAACACTCAACATAATATTAGGTCTACTAGCAATTAAGTATAACAAGGATCCAATCATTCCTCTATATTTAGACTCATCAACACTTTTTCCCTTGTCATCTGAATCAAGATAGGTAGATGTTGCCATTGGTGTTGCAGCATCCTTGCAATTTTCCATTTCAAACTTCTTGATCATCTCTAGATAGTACTTGGCTTGACTAAGGAAGGTTACATTCTTTAATTTCTTGACTTGAAGTCCTAGAAAGAATGTAAGTTCCCCCATCATTGACATCTCAAATTCACTCTACATTGAGACTGAAAATTCTCTACACATAGATTGATTAGTTGAACCAAAAATAATGTCATCTACATAGATTTGAACCAGCAAGATATCATTTCCTCTTTTCTTGATGAACAAGGTTTTGTCAACTTGACCTCTTATGAAAGATTATTCAAGCAGAAATTTGCTTAACCTTTCATACCAAGACCTTGGTGCTTGTTTCAAATCATACAAAGCTTTTCTTAATTTGAAAACATGGTTAGGATGTTTGTGATCAACAAATCCAGTGGGCTGGTCTACATATATTCTTCTTCAATGTAACCATTTAAAAATGCACTTTTGACATCCATTTGAAACAATTTGAAAATTCATCAAACATGCATATGCAAGTAACAACCTAATGGCTTCTAATCTAGCTACTGGAGCATAAGTTTCATCATAGTCTATGCCTTCCTCTTAGTTGTATCCTTTAGCAACCAATCTAGCCTTATTCCTTACTATGATTCCACTTTCATCCAGCTTGTTTCGAAAAACCCATTTTGTGCCAATAGGTTTATGAGTTGATGTTCTGGGGACTAACTCCCAAACTTCATTTCTTTTAAATTGGTTTAACTCATCATGCATAGCCATTAACCAATGTTCATCCAGCAAAGCTTGATTGATCAATACTTTTTGGTTCAATCTGTGAAACAAAAGCCATGGTACAACAAAGATTTCTTAAAGAGGATCTAGTAGAAACTCCCTTGGATACTTCCCCTATTATGTTGTAAAGAGAAAGATCTTTAGTTGTCCTCCAACCCTTGTGCTTTTGTAAAGGAGTTGAATGTTCCAGTACATCATTTGGTTCAACTTTTTCTTTCTCATTTAGATCATTAACCTGCAAAAATTCTTCCTTTTGTTTTGCATCATCATCACACTCCAAAGTCTCTTTGGAAGGGTTAGATTCATCACAAATGACATGGACAGATTCCTCAACACATAATGTTCTTTTATTAAAGATCCTATAAGCTTTACTTTGCAAAGAGTAACCAAGAAAAATTGCTTCATCAGCTTTAGAATCAAATTTGCCAACAGAATATTTACCATTGTTTAATACAAAACACTTGCAGCCAAATGCTTTCAAATGAGATATGTTTGGTTTCCTTCCTTTGTATAGTTCATAAAGTGTTTTCTTCAAAATAAGCCTTATGAGAATTCTATTCAAAGTATAACAAACAGTACTTATAGCATCAGCCTAAAAATGCTTAGGCAAGTTTGTTTCATTTAGAAGTGTTCTTGCACCTTCCTCAAGGGATCTGTTTTTCCTCTCCACAACACCATTTTGTTGGGGTGTTGATGTGCTATTGACCTGAATCTTAGCACCTTTTGCCCTGATCTTCCTTGCAATGGAAGTCACTCTTCAATTGAACTTCAAAACAGAGCATTCAATTCTTCTCGTGCATGAGGTTGTTTATGTTTTCTAATTTTAGAAATGGATTGTGGAAGAAGAATAGGAATGAATTAGAAATGACACCATGGAATAGGTGAAAGAAAAGGCCATAAAGCCCGAAGGCATGTGAGAAAAACAAAATTTTTTTCAAGCGGAAACACACATACCACACAAGAATCATTCTTTAGAACATAGATGTTACCTTGTTTATATTCATAACTTGATGATCAAGGATAGGCTTGAAGATACAAGCCCTCTAATGTTGATCCACACCACTTCTTGTCAAGACTCAAGAACACTTCTTGAAGACCACCAACAAACACCAAAGGAGGCAGGCTAGGCACACCAATGGAGAGGAAGAAGGTTAGGTTTCAAAGTGTTTTTACTTATCTAAGAGACTCACCAATAGATGATATTGGTGGCTGAATTTTCTGTCAAAACTCACACAGGGGCACGTGAAAGTGGAGGAAGGTAGATAGGTTTTTTGTCAAAAAAATAATTAGAGAACTATGATCACAATAGCACATTTTATAGAAGCATCAAAAGAGCTTTTATAAATCAAAGTTCAATCAAAATTCTACTTTGAAAGATCAACAAGAACTGTAACTTGTAACTATTGCATGAATAAATGACATACATCTTTTAAATGCTATGCTAGGAAATATTATGTGCCTAATGGAGAATGTGTTTGGGTGCAAAAGAAAAAGAAAATAGCTAACCCCTATGGACCCAACCTCAATTGGGTACCTTTCCTTGTTACTTGATTTGAATTTTGCAGATGTGTCTAAAAGCAAGATCATCACTATGGTATCTTGATAGTGGCTGCTCTAGGCACATAATAGGTGATATTTCCATGCTTACAATGTCATACTAAAAGATGGAGGATTTGTCACCTACGGCGATAATAACAAAGGGAAGATAATTGGAGAAGGGAACATAGGAGACAACCTCAAAACTATGATCATAAATGTTTTGTATGTTGATGGCTTGAAACATAATCTCCTAAGCTTTAGCCAACTATGTGACAAAGGGTTCAAAGTTTCTTTCAACAACAATTGCTGTTTGATTTGTGATAGGCAAAGTGGTGAGGTTATCCATGTTGGTAAGAGAAAGGGTAACATTTATGTTCTGTCCATTGACCATGCATTCATTCATAACACTGGTTGTCTTGTAAGTAAAACTAATGAAACATGGTTATGGCATAGAAGAGCAAGTCATATAAATATGCATCATATGAACAAGCTTATGAAAAAGGATTTGATCATAGGCTTGCCTAAGCTTAAGTTTGAGAAGGATAAAATATGTGAAGCTTGTGAAAGAGGGAAACAAGCAAAGAATTCTTTTCAAAGTAAAAATGTTGTTTCTACTTCTAGACCTCTTGAGTTGCTTCATATTGATTTATTTGGTCCTTCAAGAACCATGAGCTTGGGAGGTAATTTCTATGGACTTGTCATTGTAGATGATTATTCAAGATACACATGGACTTTATTCATAAAATCCAAGAGTGATGCATTCACAGCATTTAGAAAATTGGCCAAGATAATTCAAAATGAAAAAGCTTGCAATATTGTTTCAATTAGAAGCGATCATGGTGGAGAATTCCAAAATGAATACTTTGAAAAGTTTTGTGAAGAATTTGGAATTAATCACAATTTTCATCTCCAAGAACACCCCAACAAAATGGTATTGTGGAGAGGAAAAACAGATCACTTGAGGAAGGTGCAAGAACACTTCTAAATGAAACAAACTTGCCTAAGCACTTTTGGGCAAATGTTGTAAGTATAGTTTGTTATACTTTGAATAGGATTCTCATAAGGCCTATTTTGAAGAAAACTCCTTATGAACTATACAAAGGAAGGAAACCAAACATATCTCATTTTAGAGCATTTGGCTGCAAGTGCTTTGTGTTAAATAATGGTAAAGATTCTCTTGGCAAATTTGATTCTAAAGCTGATGAAGCAATTTTTCTTGGTTACTCTTTGCAAAGTAAAGCTTATAGAATCTTTAATAAAAGAACATTGTGTGTCGAGGAATCTGTCCATGTCATATGTGATGAATCTTGTAACACCCCGTGTGCACCCGGTGTATTAACATTCGTAATATCAGATTGGCGCTTAAAACTTTATTTAAATACATAGCGGAAGCATATCGAACCGAATTTTTTGATTACATTATGTATGGAACATAAAAACACATCACACAGTATCATAAAACAAGCCCCTGCTGATCCAGTATAACTCAAAACATAAGCTATAGGCAATTATACAAGAAAACTCAATACATAAAATCAGGAGGAATCATCATCAGATACATATAACAACAGTTCTGTACATATTTACATCTCAGAGTTCAAACCACACTTGTGGTTATACAAAAGAATATGTACAGCATAACAGGTGTGCACACACACCATGTCCCCACACAGGGAAAACAAAACAGGCATCAACCAAGATACTTCACTTCACTCTTCAACTGTAGCCCATAGCCATGCAGCAACCTCTACTAGGCCCTCCTGCCCTGTGGCCGCTCTTCTCTGCTAGAAGAATCACCTGTAAAACTACAGCCCAAACAGGGGTGAGATAAACATCTCAGTAAACTCAGGGTTCTTGGAGGTATTCCCTCCCCCTGGTTCACCTCCACACACACAAAGATACTAAAACCATAAACATAGCATAAAATCTCATTCTGGCTCTCATAACCAGCTCACAGAGGTACCATAACACGAATGTCATCCACTGGACACTTTCCACATCAGAGAGGCACTGCCTCATGAAACTATATAAAACATTGCCTGAGAAAACCACTCAGGACTTCACACATCCAGATATGGCTCTTCTAAGAGACTCTCATCCCCTCGGGATACCTTCTCTTAGAGATACAACATATTTATATCCATCCTGGCCTGGGAAAAATCATCCGTCAAGGGCACTCAATTCCAAGGGCTTTCACACTCTTTCTACCTGAGGAAGATCATCCACTCGGCCACTCATTCACTCAGGTTTCTCATACACTGCCTGAAAGAGATCATCCACACAGGGGCACTCATCCCTCAGGTCTTCCAGTCCAATGCCTGAAAGAGATCATCCACAAAGGGGCACTTTATTCTTCAGGACTTTCAATCCTCTGCCTGAGAGAGATCATCCACTAAGGGGCACTCATCCCTCAGGGCTTTTCGTCTAATGCCTGAGAGAGATCATCCATACAGGGCACTCATCCCTCAGGACTTCCAATCCTCTGCTTGAGAGAGATCATCCACTAAGGGGCACTCATCCCTCAGGGCTTTCCGTCCAATGCCTGAGAGAGATCATCCACACAGGGCACTCATCCCTCAGGACTTCCAATTCCACGGTCTGAGGAAGATCATCCATACAGGGCACTCATTCCTCAGAACTACCAATCCAATGCCTGAGAGAGATCATCCATACAGGGCACTCATCCCTTAGGACTTTCAGTCCGCTGCCTGAGAGAGATCATCCACTGAGGGGCACTCATCCCTCAGGACTTCCATTTCCACTGTCTGAGAGAAATCATACATACCGGGCACTCATCCCTCAGAACATCCGATTTCACTGCCTGAGGAAGATCATCCATACAGGGCACTCATTCCTCAGGACTTCATGGCACCTCCCAAGGAAGATCATCCTCCCGGGCACTCATTCCAAAGGAGTCCACAGAACCTATTCTACTGGCCATAGAATCTCAACAACACCGAACATTATAACAGTGTATATCAGATACCTGTTTATCTTAATAACACAGTACATTATCACAGTGTACATCATACATGTTCATTTCAATCAAATATTAACTCACAATTTTAACACACATGCATCATGATATACAATAACCATAACTCCCTCAGAGTATGGTGGAACACAGTCAGTGGGAAACACTCCCAAGAACAAAGAGCTTACCTGGCAAAGCCGTGCTCTGCAGCTCCACTCCTTGAGCGATGACCTGCGTCACTGACACCCGCGGTGTCAAGCCCTAACAAGGCATACAACGCATATCACAGACCATTCATCATACAAACATGCACAAGCTCATCAAGCAATCCTCAACTGCCACAAAGAAAGGAATCTCAGTCCTTTCCATGACCTCTAAGTCATCTAACTTAAGGTTCATCAAGCTCATCCATCACAAGCCCTTCCATAGACCCTCAGTGGTCTATTTTAGCTTAACCATGGCATCAGAGTTCCTACAGACTCAATACAAGCCATCCACAATGAGCTCAAAGCTCACACAACCCAACAACTCAGGGGTTTCCATAGGGCTTGAACGGTCTATATCACCAGACACCGTTTCCATGGCCTCTCAGGCACATCAAACCCATCAACAAGGCTCTTGCATGTCTCAATATCAAGTGACTCAGTCCAAGTCACACATGCACAACCTGGAGCCAAAACCAACATTCACCAAAACACAAACCAAGAGCTAATCCTTCATCCCCTCATCATTCTAAACATATCTCTCTAAGGGACCCAGAGCTAATTCTAGCTCTATCACAAGTGGGTCACTATTCACTCAAAACCCCAACTCTTAAATCAACCAAGGAATCTCGATTTTTTTTACCTCAATGGTGATAAGGAAAGCCTCTGGGACACTCCTCCAAGCCTGGGTGTCCGTGGGTCGCTGCCGTTCCTTGCCAAACTCGAGTTCTCTACTTTACCATGAGAAATGGATTTTCAGAACAAGGGGCTTTTGGGTGAAATGGAGGAAGGATTTAAGCTCTCAACAGGTTTCTAGGATATTTGGTGTTTAAAGGAAGTGATTTGGGTCACAAAACAAAGTTCATGGAGCTTGAGAAGCTCTTCAATGGCAGAGTGTCGCTCAGAGGAAGAAGAAGATGGATTTTCTCTCCAAAAACGCGATCTGCCCTTTATATACTGGCCCTGACCGACATGCCGCGCTCCTAGCGCCACTCTGGCGCTGATGGCGCCAATATCCAGTGTATCTGGCGCCCTTGGCGCCACTTTGGCGCTACCGGCGCCAATTTCCAGCATCTGTGGCGCTCCTGGCGCCAGACTCCATCCGTCACTAATTCTGTCGCTAAATCCGTCACTAAGGCTTTTGCGACAGAATTTTATAAATTTAAATTTTTATTTCTTTTATTCCTTTTTTATAAAAAAGCCTAGGTTATTATATTCTCCCCACCTTTCTAAGAATTTTGTCCGCAAAATTCAAAATCCATACCACAACTATGGACTAGTCCTGCTCCATCCGATCCACAAACCTCACAAGTCGTGTAGGACTTGTCAGACTCTCTCTAATCTGATCAACGTCGGGCTTTTACCACATGTGACGAATCTGTCACATCCTTTTCAACTGGAATACATGGAAAACCCTCATGTAATCCTGATGACTGGGAGACAACCTCCTTACACCCAAAGCCCATCCTACATCTGTGACCGGAGACAGCCTCAGACACATGATCACCCTCATCCACTGAAGGGTTCGTGTCTAGGATCAAAATGTCCTTTCTATCGACTCTGAGCTCTCATAAACTTATCTCTGATCCTCCGAATCTGCTCAGAAGTCTCTCGAACCATCTCAGGTCCAAGAAGCTGTCTCTCCCTTACATCTACCCAATAAACTGGAGTCCTGCACCGTCGGCCACACAAGGCCTCATAAGGTGCCATATCCCAACTAACATGAAAACCATCACTATAAAGAGACTCCACCATAGGCAGGCATCTATCCCAGCTAGTACCTTGCTTCAAGGCACATACACTCACAACACATCCTCTAGGGTCTGGATGGCTCGCTCCATCTGACCATCTATCCGAGGATGGTAGGCTACCCTAAACCTCAACTGGGTTCCAAACCTTCCGAAAAGCACCTCACACCTAGAGGTGACTTCGGATCTCTGTCACTAACAATGTGACATATCAGACACTAGCCATATTCACAACTATGTCTCTCCTCATCCTTGGCCACCGAAAAACCTCTCGGAATACTGATACGTCGCAGTGGCACTTGGATGACTATCAAACCAGCCCTTATGAACCTCAATAAGGATAGTGTCCACCAGCTCGCTCTTAGGCACCACAACATGACTTTAGCTCATCCTAAGCCATGTGCCTTCTAAGAGTCATCCTGCTGGTTTACATGGCCCTCACAGCTCATCCTGTGGCTGGGCTTCTCAGATTTTCTGAATCTGATCATCATCAAACTTGGTCCCTCTAAACTCGAGACCGTACCTCCTCTGTCGCCAACAGACACACATCTCTGAGCTGCTCTCTCAACTCATAGTCAGAGATTGTCATCAAGCATGTTACACTCCCATGCTGTCATGCTCAAGATCTCAGCACATATCCAAGCCTCCGCTTGGACGCATCACAACATACTGGACACCCGGCCCGGCCTCTCGGCCCTCATGACATCATAAGCAAGGCATCTTGCTCTATGCACGACGGATCAACATCAACGCCAACCTCAGTGTGAGATCAGAACTCATACCCGTGTCGTCCCATCGGGAGCTACCCCTTACGCATGGACGCACGTATATGGTACCTCCGAGAATAGGCACTCAACCGCAACGGGACACACCTATCTCTTGGTCTTAAGGGATCATCATCACCCATGAGCAAACCAACTAGGAGGAAACCCATCTCCTAGGGAGGTCCATATCTACATTGTCTCCATAAAACACCGCTTCCTAGAAACATGTACCCTCCATAGCATGAATGGAGAAACTATCACACATACACATATACAAACACATACCTTGCCTTAAGTCAGAAGCTCTGACTGTTTCTTTGGTACCTCTGGAGACGATCCCTGTCTGGTTGTCCGCCAAAGGACACTTTTTAGCATAGTGGCCATGCTTGCCACATCGGTAACATATGAGCTGACCCGTAGGGCATACTCCCCAGTGACTACTCCCACAAGTATCACACTTGGGAGCTGGACCTGGTCTCTACAGAAATCCTCTTCGACTGGGCCCCCTCTGGCGTCCATCAGTCAAAAACGAGACTCCCAACTCTTTGTTTGGTTCAAGTGCATTGCCTTGTGATCTTTCATTTGCATTTGCATTCTTATTCTCATGCATACATGTTTTAGGGTAAAATCATAAAGCAATCCAATGATTTCATAAGAAGTTAAGTTCTCTTGGCTAAGTTTTTTAAAAAGGAAAACTTACTACTTTAATCGATTACACAAGCATTTTAATCAATTAAAGACATTCATACTATTTCTAGAAAAGCCTTGAAGAACATTTTAATCGATTAGTAGCTTCTTGTAATCGATTACATAGAAAAACATGCATTACTGGAATAATCAATTATATTGTTATGTAATCGATTATCTTAACTCATTAGTCATGATGCATTACTGATATAATCGATTACCATTTTCAGTAATTGATTACACAGACCATTTTCGTGTTTTAAGCTTTACTAGTTTAATCGATTACCAGTCTTATGTAATCGATTATTTCTTCATGCTTCATAAACACTAAGATTGCTTTAATCGATTAAGTTTCGGTTTAATCAATTATCTTGTTCATGAAAAAATTTCCAGGAAGCTCAATAACATATTAATTGACTATGTGATATTTTAATCGATTACATATAATTAAATAATCGATTACCTTATCGTTTTAATCGATTATTGTCAGATAAATTAGTTTTTTAAAAGCTTTGTATAACTTGTCTTTATAAATAGACTTGGAGCGAATTGTTTTGAGCGAACATGAGCATATGTGTGAATCACTAAAAAGATAGAAAGCCTTTTCAACAGCCAAAATACTGATTTGTTCTAAGAGTGAAAAATCTCTCATGAGATCAAGAGAGTTGAGTCTTTGAGATGAGGTTTTAAAGAAAAGAAGAGATTTCAAGAGTTCTGATTCTAAGCTTTGAATTGCATTCAACCTGACTGATTGGTAACATCATTCATTCATTCATTCATACATTTGAAGGATCACAAGTTGTATCTCTTGAATCTTTCTTTAGAATTTTTCTATGTATTAAAATTCTGTTGGTGAATATCTTTGATTCTTTAAAGCTGTTTTCTAGAGTAGGGTTCTCTAGAGGGAAGAACAGAGTAGGGTTCTCTGGGTCTTGATCACTTGAAGTCTATAGGGTTTAGATTTCAGTTTCTTTGTCTAGTGTGGATAAAGGTGATCGTTGTAAACTGCTTGTAAGGATTCTTTGATATAGTGAAAACTTTAACCTAAAGTGGGTTGGAAGTAACTGGATGTAGCCTCCATGGTTGTGAGGTGAACCAGTATAAATTTCCTTGTCTCTTGTTTCAAATTTTGTATATTTCATTGCTTGTCTTTGTGAAATCAAAATATTATCATCAAAGAAAATAATTTTGTCATTGCATGCATATCAAGGATTGATCTAGATTGAAGAAAGAGTTTTGTATTTTCAAAAGGTGAACAAGTGATACAATCCAAGATTTTAATTCCGCAATTTGTTTTAGAAAATTTTTTTGTTTTCAGCGTCTATTCCACCGTCCACCTTGTCACAAAAGTGCAAAGATCCTGACACTTTCATTGTCCCTTGCACCATTGGAGATTGCACTTTTACAAATGCAATGCTTGACCTTGGAGCATCCATTAATGTTATGCCCACATCGGTTTACGGGTCGTTATATCTTGGTGATTTGAAACCCACTGGTTGTCATTCACTTAGCCAACAGGATGAAAACAATATGAACACACACAATAACGAAGAGGGGGGTGAATTGGTTAAAACTTGTCCTTTTAAAAATCTTTAAGAACCAGAGTAATAGGATCTTTATCACAATTAAACCAAGAATGCTTCAATCAATCAAACCACTCAGCTCAAGAATACAATTACTAAAACCTTCACTTGTTGAGTAATAAAGATTTCTCCAAATGAATCACAGATTAAGACAATGAGAAGAGATTAAAGAAAGTAATCAACATAAGAACTTATATTGGTTCACCTCTCAACAAGAGAAGCTACATCTAGTTTCTTCTAATCAAAACTTGATTAGAGTTCCACTATTCACAAAATTCAGTTCTTACAAGCTTACAACGATCACTCTTAATCAACACTAGATTAAGAACAGAAATCTAAAACCCTTTTAGACTCCTAGTGACTAAGAAAAAGAGAAACCCTTCTCTTCTCTTCCCTCTAGAGAACCCTACTCTAGAAAAGCTTTAAGACACTTTTGTAATAGTTACAAACAACCAGAAATTATAAAATGAATTTACAATCAAAGTTAATGGAGAGAGACAACTTGATGATCCAATGAATATGAATGAATATGATTTACCAATCAGGTTTGAAAACAATTTTCAAAGCTTCTTCTCCAAACACTTCTTTGATATCTTGCCCAAGAAGGCTTTTGAAAACAATGAAAATTTTGTAGGGTAGTGTGTTGTTATTTTCAAAAGACCCAACAACTATTTATAATAAACTGTTGTAACTTAATGTAATTGATTAAAACTACCAATGTAATCAATTAACAACAAATTCAATCAATTAAAATGTTCTTCAGCTTTCTGGAAAAGATATATGAGCAAAGTAATCGATTATCACAGGAAGACATGTTTTCCAAAATGTGCCAAGTAATCGATTACCATAAATCTGTAATCGATTATCACAGGAAGACATTTTTGTGACTTTGTGAAGCGTAATCGATTATGATTCTACTGTAATCGATTAAAGTGTTCTGCAAAGCTTAAGTAATAGATTACCATGAATTGGTAATCGATTAAAGCAGTACGAAATTGTTTTTCTCAAAACAATTTTGAACACTTTGGCCTTTTCAATGCAATCATAAATACTTTAAGATCTTTTTCACAAAACATATGCCTTTTGTAAAACCATGAATGCAAGCCAATGAATGATGTTTATGCAATGTGATGTGGATCCCCTGCCTTGATTCAATTTCGGACCAATTCTAGATTGGAATTCACTCACAAATTGAACCAGAATCGTATTGTTAACTTTTGGACGTTTCTCAACATGTAGAACTCGGATTGGCGCGATTCCAAAACGAGGTGAAAGAGGACATTCTGAAATGCAATTTAGACACAAGAAACACCAAAAAAAGGATAAGTAAAATGAGACTTATGTAAATAAGAAATTCGGGCTGAATTACAGAATTTAGAAATGTGGAAATTTAAACAAGGAAACAGAAAGTGTGCAAGGGAAGTAGCAAATAGGCGCCACAAACAATTGATGTTTGATAAGCCTTGATGATCGCCACAAGAATTGAGCAATTCTTGATAAGATCAAAATGGTTCAAGGAAGAACCCTAGCAGAGACAATTCTCAAGCTAATGATAAAATCCAACAGCTAAAAGTCCCTTCTCTATTCACTTCAGAATTGATTTATACAAATTAGTTCTCATGCATCTAGTAGGAAATAAAAGAAAATTAAAATCTCAACATTGTAAGAATAACTAAAATGCCTTAGTGGTTAAGTGAGGCATAACTAAGCTTGGGGTCCAGGTCTCAAAACCAGCTACAAGCACTTCATTACTATTATTTTTTTATTATTAAAGGCCTATGTCAATAATTGCTTTTATTATCACTCCAAGCAAGCAATACATGTGACTAGTAGTCCACTCATGCAGCCCTTTAGATTTTGGGTTCCCTCATGCAATTGGATTGCCCTCAGATTAGCCATTATATGTTGCAAAGCTTCTTGGGTCTTTTTAGCTCTTGCTCTTGTCATGGGTCCTCCTATGCCTTGTATTGGGTCTTGGTCTTGGGGTTGGTCTTTAATGTCAAGTTGACCTTTGATGTCCTCATCACAATGCAAAGGATCAAAGGATGAATCTCTTATCCATCTAAGAATTACATATGCCTTCTATTGAATGGCATGTAAAAGTCAAAACTTATCCAAGGCTCAAATTGATTATGCCAAACTTCAATTGAACATGTTGGACCTTTAGTGTTCTTTTAAGGGATGATTTCCAGGTGTAACACCCTGAAATTTCGGTAATTTAAAATATATGTGTGATGTATTCCTTGTATGATTTGATTAATTTATTAATTAGGATTATTTGAAATGTTATGTGAATTATCCACGTGTCATTGCTTGGTGTAAAATGTCAAATATGTAGAGCTTGTTTGAGCTGCATTGTAATTGAGTGATTCTGAGTTTGACCCGAAAACCTATTTTAGTAAAATAATCATTCTAGAATGTTTAACCGTTGGGATTGTCAAAATAATCTTAAATAATCTTAAAATTCTAAATATGGGTTTCTAACCCATATATATAACTTTTTACTGTTGGGATTGTCAAAATAATGTTTGTAACGTGAGAAATTAATTTTTCACTGAAGCAGAAAATTCTAGAATCTGGTAAGCTCGCCCAGGCGAATTTTACAGGCACTTTTGCTCGCCTGGGCGAGTGGAGGTGGTGCTGAATACGTATGTAAGCTTCCAAGTCACAAAAATGGAGGTTCTTCCTCCTCCAAACAGCTCCCAAGCTTCCCCTCATCATCCTTCACCACCCACAGCCACCGGAGACCATCACGGACCGCCATTGCTTGCCACGAGACCACTGCACAGAGAGGAACCCTTTAATCGGAGCTGAATCTTCAAAACTCCTAATGAATTTTCGATAGAGAACAGAGCTCCCTATCCTTCATTCTTGGTTTCCTTGAGGTAACCTTGGTTTCTTTTATCTTCTTCTAGCTAGTTTAAGCCTCTCTTGATATCTCTTGTGATTCTGGTACCGTTATTGGCTATTTATATACTTCCTTTGCAAACCCTTTGAAAATGAGATGTTGTAAAAGTCTCCTTTTTATGAAACTGATATCATTTCTGTGATCCTTGTTGAACCCTGGTCACATTGGTGTGATCGGAATTTCAAAATGATGTCTTTTGATGTGGACTCTCAAACCACCATTTTAGCCTCTTTTCTAAATTTGAGTGGATATTTGATCCCAAATGTTAACGTTAGCCTTGTTTTTGAAATCTATACTAAATTATCTTCGATTTGGTATATAGAGCTTTGCATTTGGACGAAAACACGCGTATTGAAGGATCTCCAAAACAACATTGTGAGGTTTTAACAGGAGAACTCCTAGTTAGGTAAGGGGAGTTTATTATTTTGGCGGTAGTTTAGATACCATAGTTGGGGGCTAGAGAGTCCAACTATGAAGATAACTGTCTGTCCCTGCTATGTGCTAGTTTTCAAGAAAAACTATGTTTTTAACTAATGGGATGCGATGTATTTATGATTGATGTATGTTTGTTCCTTTGTGTGCTCGTTTTCAAGAAAAACTGCTTTTAACTAATGGGATGTGATGAATTGGCTTGTTGATAGATAAAACTGTGAATGATCTTATTATTGTAATGATTGGATTTTTGGGAAAAGTCTTAATTATAGAGGAGACTCTGCCCAAAGTTTTATAATATGTTTTCCTATTTAATTCTTTATTAAATTTTTAAATGGGCATAAGAGCGTGTTTTCTATATTGTAGTCCTCCTCTTTAATTTAGAATTTTCCTAAAATACTAGTATTGTGGTAATATGGATTGTGAATGAAACGAGATGATGTTTATGTGGTTTATGATGCTTAAATGTGGTAACATTGATGTGGCTGATAATATTGAAAATGAGATGTTTTTGATGTGTTGGTGATGATTGAATGATATAATGATGATGTTGTTTACGATGTTTAAATGAGATAATGTTAATGTGGAAATGAGATGATATTGGTGTTATGATGATGATGTTGAAATGAAATGATGTTGATGTTATTGATGACATTGAGATGACATGATGTGGATATTGATAATGAAATTGATGAGAAATAATTTTGATGTGGACAATGTCATTGTGTGATGTGGATACATATGGATACCCATGGGGGGTGTATGACGGGTTACCCTTGCGAGGAAGGATGTGTTCCTAGTCGGGTCATGCATTGATGGTGCCCATGGTTGTATGTTGTGTATGTCCATGTGGGGTGCATTGACCGGTTGGATAACCTTGTGAGGGTGGGTTTACGAATTTTAAGCATCCCAAGAGAGAAAGGGATTGTTAAAATTCCGGTCCCAATCTATCCATGGTTAGTGTATCGGTGATGTTGTGTATGTACATGGGGGGTGCATGACTGGATAACCTTGCGAGGGAGGGTTTACTAATTTTAAGCATCCCAAGAGAGAAAGGGATTGTTAAAATTCTGGTCCCTATCTATCCATGGTCATTGCATTGATGGTGCCCATGTTCATACTTCATATTTCATGGATGGAAATAGAATGGTGGCAGTAAGTACGAGGGTACTAGGGGGCATCACTCTGTTTGGAACTCCCTTGTGACTTAGGGCTGATCACCATGGGGGGAGCGACCAGTGCACGACAGAGTGACCTCGATGAGCTACTGCATCATTTTCCTGAGAGAGGCTATTTCTATGAGAATGGTACCACATTGCATGCTGATAGATGAGTCAGGTGCATGCATCATTCTGTACATGATTGTTTGAGTTGTGAAATGCATTGGATGATTGGTTTGTTGAGTGTGTATTGGATTGATAGAATTTTGGTAATAATTGTGATTGTGATTGTTGTTTCCTTTCCAATTGTGGTTACTTGATAATTGTTGGTTGTACATAATAAACTCACCCTTGCGTTCATTGTACCGTGTGGTTGGTACCTGTGATGATCACGAACCTTCGTTCGTGTGAACAGATGAGCAGCCTTAGGTGACTCTGGAGGGAGATTCTTTTTGGTTGGAGCCGCCAAGCCGACATGATGATGTTGGATTTCTTTTTGGAGAAAGAGTTGTGTTTTGTTAATTAACTCTTTCTTAGTTAGTTCTTTGGCTTTTTGTTAGATATGTAATTTCAGGTGTATATACATGTAAAGCTAAAGGAAGTTCTAACATATGGATGACATGTATTGATTTAATATATATATATATATATATATATATATATATATATATATGTAATATGTGTTTAATTATGTAATTGTAATATATGTATGATAATTGTATTATCGCGAAAAATTTGCCATCATTTTCATAATCAAATTAATGGAATTTTTATTAAAATTTGAGATTTGCA
>QARZ01039862.1:0-23600 GCA_013407115.1 Glycine latifolia | reverse complement strand
TGGTAAAGGTCCCGATAAGAAATTAAAATTCCCAGAGTGATGTATTTATTGCTCAACGAGTTCAGCCATTCCTTTGGTAACAAGTAACAACTCAAGCTACCAAGCTGTGTTTCATCAAATGTGCATGGTCCCTCGCATAATCGCATTGGCTTAAGGCTAACATGATATAAAAGAGAGAGTAGACAACATCACTCATAAATTGTTGTTGGGCTTGGGCCATGAGGCCACGGCAAAGTCAAGAATTGGCCGTCGGGGAGTGGCCTGACGATCTAAATCCAAGCCGGCATCAATTCTACGTGATGTATGATGTTTTTTTTTTTCCAGAACCTCTACAATAGAGCACAACCTATATATTTCTTCAGGCTATTTGTCCTGATCCATTGGGCATCATCCACTTTGATAGGATCTGTTGTAGAGAAAGAAATATCAATATGCACACAGAGCAAACTGTCCACACAAATCAAGCATTCATTTGTCTAGCATGCATCAATTAATATGCATTTGGGATATAGATTAACTTGAGAAAAACAAAAAATCAGCATAATTTTTTGAACAAGCTTGACTAATGATTATAGTGTTCTATTGATAAGAAATTGAATCAAGAGAAACAAAATATTTTAATTCCGAGTTCAATATTCTAAACATCGCCCTTGACTTTGTGAATCATTTTGTACAAAGAAACTGATGGCTTTAGTCCTGAATTTATCATCTGTCCCAAGAGAAGTTCAGCTTCCTTCCACTTTTCATCTCGGCAAAGAAGCCCTAAGGTTGAAAAAAAGCTGGCCACATTTGGAACCATTCCACTGTGAACCATTTCATTGAGCAGCCTAAGAGCCCTATAAGAGCTTCCTTCTTTGCAGTAACCGTGAATCATGGTATTATATATGACACTGTTTGGTTGGAGGTGCATCTCACCCAATGATTTGAAGAGTTTTGACGCTTCTTTCATGTTACCATTCACACATAACCCATGAATTAGGACACTGTATGTGTAAACATCTGGAACCAAACCAGACTTTTCCATTAAAGAATGCATCTCGCAAGCTTTCTCTGTATAATTTAGTCTCGCAAAGGCATCAATTAGAATCGTATATGTCACTGTAGAAGGAGCAATGCATCTCTCTTCCATTTCCTGGACCAAGTCAAGAGCTCCTGCTAAATTCTCAACCTTAGAATACCCTGCAATCAAAGTATTATAAGTCACTAACGTTGGCGATAGTCCACTTGATTTCAATTGATTGAATAATCTAACGGCAGTGTCCAATTTTCCAACATCGCAAAACCCATTGATCAGTATGTTGTACGTGACTATGTTAGGACTAAGGCCAACTTTGTTGACTTTATGAACTAACTTCACTGCTTCCCCAAACTTCTTCCCTCGACACAGCCCACCTATTAAAATGTTATAAGTCATAACCCCACACGCAATACCTTTCTGACGCATTTCAGCAAACACCTTAAAAGCTCTATCCACCATCCCACCGTTACAAAATTCACTGATCACACAATTGTAAGCATAAGCATTAGGAACAATTCCACTTCGCTTCATATTTTCATACATTTGAAACCCTTCCCTTTGAAGTCCTTGCTTGAAAAACCCATTCATTAACACACTATAAGTATGCTGGTTGGGAACCAAACCCAACCTATCCATCTTGGAAAACAACTTCTTTGCCAGCATAATATCTCCATTCTTGCAACACCCATCAATCAAAGTAGTGTATATAACAACATTCGGAGACAAACCAAACTCTTCCAACATGGCCAAAAGCCGAAACCCTTTCACAAAGTCACCAGCTTCACAACAACCCTTGATCATAATCCCAAAACTGTAGGCATCCAGAACAACTTTACTCTTCAATTCATTGAATACCCACCAAGCTTTATCGAAATGATTAGACCTAATGAGTAAGCACAGAAGATTATTGAAGGTGTTTGATTTAGGAACATGGCCCTTGTGAATCATGTGGTGTAGAAAAGTGAGGGCTTGGTCGGTTGAATGAGAATGAACATAGGCATTGACAATTGCGTCATAGAGAGGAGTGTAGGTTGAACAAGAGGTGAAATGGGTTTGTGTTAGTTGAAGCATTAAGGAGGAGGGGATTCGACCAGAGATTAGACGCAGGATCAGAGATTGGGCTTGGGGTAGCATGCCAGAGGAAAGGAGATGATTTAGGATGAAGGAGATAGAGTGGGAAGTGTGGTGAATGCCTTGATAGGTTGCGGTGTTGAACAACAAGAGTGCTTTTGTTGGAGGCACTTTCACCATTTTTTGGATGAGAATCAGAGCTGCGTGCGACTGGGACATGTTTCGCTAACCCCTCCCACATCTGAAAATCATAGATTACAATGAAGTGAACATGGGCATTGGTAGAAGACAGAACTGGGATTCTATGACTCACTATCACCTACCATTCGAGTCCGAAACCCAAATTGTTTAATGCACTCATAATATTACTGATTTTTATTCGAATTGTGTTTAGGTATCATATGGAAATATTGTTTTTTTTTTCTTTACTTGCAAGAGATTTATTTCGGCCAATTTTAAATAAACTCTTTATTTCTTACCTTCTTTAATGATCAATTAGTTGGGTAGGATGAAAATATGAATTCATTGAACTGAAGCTGAAACTGATTGGCTCCAAACTACTACGTCCCATTTTTCTTTATTAACTTTTGGCTACAATAACAACATGGAGCCGCCCATACAGTTCAGATCATTTTTTATTTGAGTAATGTTGCTGAAACACTTTTTTCCTATAATTTTTTTATTATAGATGCAAATTATTCATTGAATTTGTGATAATTATAATCTTCATAAAAAAATTTGACTGATTTTTTTGCGCAATTTTGACTCCTCAACTCAAGTATAACTTTTTTACTTTGCATGATTTTAGAAAAGAAATATCCTCAAAACTGATTGGAAATTCTGCTTTTTTTTAGCAAATTCTGCTTTTTTTAGCTAATTAATTGAAAAAATATTTTTTTGGGTAACTTCAGTGCATGTTGAACCATAACCTTAAATAAATGATATTATACTTACCATATAATAATTTCTTGCTTCAAATATAAAGTTAGTTTTAAAACTTATACTTCTGCAACCAAATGCGTCCCTAAACAAATGTTTAATCCTTCAACATTAAAGACATGATTTTATCTTTGATATTGTGAATTGTGATATAGTGAATCTTGGGATTGAATTGAAGGAAAAATGTTTGACTATTCGCGGATAAATATTCCGTGATAGCAACACATAGTAAATTTTGATCTTGCAAGATTTCCAATAAATGAACAGCTACGAATCATACCTCCATAACCATTTGGAGAGAAATCAAATAATTCTATAATTTGATGGGACACGGACCCTTCAAAGTTCAAAGAATCCGAAACCTATGGACGAAGTTAGGTCTTCCTATCTAGTTTTGATTCCCTTCATCTTTTATGCCTTTCTTATTAAGACCTCTTTAGCTAGGCTTCTCATCCTTACTGGGCCCATATTCATGTATATCCTACACACAGCATCATTTTAAACCAAAAAAAAAAATCTTCTACATGACAATTATGAACACTTTCAAGACTATAAATGCAGATAACTGCAGAAGATTAATGCCATTCATCATTTCAAGCGCAAAGACTAAAGTGAAGGCGTGAAGCATGTATTAGTGGGTTTCATATATAATCACAAGGCGAAGTACTAGCGACGTTCAACTTTGCATATATCTTAATTTTTAAAAAGCTGATTAAAGTGATGAAGACATCAATAAAGTAATTTGTGTTTATGCTCAAGGTTTGATATATATCTTTAAGTTCAACAACAGACATTCATATATGTTGTTTAAAAAAGAAATCAGTTTAACTATTTTCTATGTTAGTTTTCCTCTCATCTTGAACCAACTTGCATGTCTTGTTCTTTACTTAACCATTGTATTATATTAATCTGGTTGTACGAATTAAACAAGCCAAGCACATAATAGACTTATAATAGATATCTCAGTTAAACGAACAAGTTTTTTTGCATCAATGGGATATCGTTGTCATCTCAATCCCAAGCTTCCAATAAATGAGCGTATTTGTGGGTCATTAGAGTACAAGAAGAAAGAGCTGGAGTTCCTTTCTATGCTGAGTCAATGAAATTAATTAATGAAGTTGAATCCCCAAGTTACGAAATCAGATGGCTACTTAATTCATTTGGAGTACAAAACAAACCAATTTTTACCAAATCCTGCTTACCAATTCACAATATGATTAACTATTTAATTTAATTATTTAACTAAAAACTTGTTCCTTTTTCTTACAACGCTAATTTTATAATATGATGTAATTATTTCCTCTTTAAAATCATTTTTTCAAAGACAAAGTTTAATTATAAACTGTACGTCTTAATTAAACTTTAGATTTATGAAGCAGGAGCTGTCTGAAAGTTCACAAAGTCTCACCCATATATGCTAGAACTTTATAATGATAGTTGAACCACATTCAAACGTGCCGTGAATAAGTTTTATTTACTCATAAAAATAAAATGTTTTTATTAAACAAACTTGACTTTACGTCTTAATTAACAGCCCGCTAAAGCGTTTATGATTTTATAAGAAAAAAATACTTTTAAATTTAAAAACATATTATATATTTCATTCTTCTAATTTTATCTTAATTTGTTTTTATACGAAACTATAAATATTTTTTATGAGAGACGATCTTACTTTACCTCTTAGGTTTTAGTTTATTTATTCATCTACTTAATTTTATGACAATGAAAAAGATATTTTATCTCTCATTTTCGTAATCATTTGTTCTAACTACGTAAGTGACTTCCATTGATATCACAAGCCAGCAGCCTTGTGCTCTAATTCATTTGTTCAGTGTGCATGTTTGATTAAAGTTAAAAGGAGTCAAAAGTATTTTTTATTATTGTGGAAGCAATATTGGTTTTCTTTTTTTAATTTGATGCATTAAAATTTGTTATTATACATTGAAATTTAAAGAAATATATTTCAAACTTTAATCCAGCTATAGTCACATTCGTGGGCAAATTTTTAAAAATAATACAATTTAATTAAATAATTAGCAAAAGGGGGCGATTTGAACAAAATTTAGGGATTTGGGGTCACCAAAAACGCCTTGCCTAGGCGTGTTTAAACACGCCCAAGCTGGGCGTGTTTAAACACGCCCTGGCAAGGCGTTTTTGGTGCCCTAAATGCCTATAAAAGCCCCTGCAAATGGCATTTGATCCATTCCGCCTTCTCTCTAAAAATCGCTCTGCCTTCTATCTAAAGCTTGGGTCTTGATATCCTCTGAAGCGAAGCCCTGTCGAATTCGAAACGTTGCTGACAAGTAAGTCGATTTAACTGACTGTGCTGTGCTTTGTATTTAGTTTGTTGTATTATCAAATAAGAAAATTGTTTGGATCATACGAACTTGTTAGCGACATATATATTAGGTTAGTGACTAGGGTTTTAGGTATTGTAGTTTAGTTTAGGGTTTAGATTCATGGTGTGTTGTGTTGACGTTTTAGGATTTAGGGTTAGTGTTAATACTGTGATTAGGGCTTATGGGGTGAGTAGGGTTTAAGTGTTCTGCCTGAGGGTGTAGGAACCGGGGTACACACCTAGGGTTTAAGTGTTCTGCCTGAGGGTGTAGGAACCGGGGTACACACCTAGGGTTTAAGTGTTACCGCTTTATGGTTTATGGTGCGTGTGTTGATTAGGGTGTAGGGTTTGGTGTGACAGCTAGGGTTTAGGGATTTAGCTTAAGTGTTTATGGTTTATATGGTGATGAGGGGTTAGGATAGGGGGAACATAACTAGGGTTTAGGGTTACATAATTTAGGTTAGTATTAGGGTTAACATTGTTAATAGGGTTTACGGCCTGGGGGACATATCTAGGTTTAGGGTTTAGGGCATATGCCGTGATTAGGGTTTAGGTGTCCAGGTACAAACGTATGGTTGATGGCTTGTAGTTTAGGTTAGGGGTTTACATTGTCATTAGGGTTAACATTGTTAATAGGGTTTACGGCCTGGGGGACATATCTAGGTTTAGGGTTTAGGGCATATGCCGTGATTAGGGTTTAGGTGTCCAGGTACAAACGTATGGTTGATGGCTTGCAGTTTAGGTTAGGGGTTTACATTGTCATTAGGATTTATTGTGTTAGGGTTTTGTGTGTACATGGGGATTAGGGTTTATGACTAGGGGTACAAAGGGAAGGTTTGTGGGTGTTAGTTTAGGGTGTAGGTCGTAGGCTGTGATTAGGGTTAAGATCTTCTGTTATAGACGTCAGGCTAATGGATTTAGGGTTTGGTTAGGGTTTACGTTTAGTGTTGATACTGTGATTAGGGTTTATGGCAAAGGGTGTAGGTATCGGGGTACACACCTAGGGTTTAAGTGTTACCGCTTAAAGGTTTAGGGTGCGTGTGTTGATTAGGGTGTAGGGTTTGGTGTACACAGCTAGGGTTTATGGTTTCCGGATTAAGTGTTTAAGGTTTATATGGTGATGAGGGGTTAGGATAGGGGGAACACAACTAGGTGATGCAGGAAATGGTTTCGGGTGTTTCATAATTGACGGTTTTGGGTGTTTGTGTGTTTTTGACGTTTATTTATGTTGATTGCAGGAAATGAGTTCAAGTGATGCGGACGTTGTTCGTGTTAAACTTTTTTTCAATGGAAGGAAAATTCAAGGGGGAAGAGGTCTTGTCTTCGAAGGGGAGGAAAGGATGACACGAATCAACCGAAATGCAACATTGAGTGATCTGCATCAGAAGATACATCCAAAATTGGGTATGGACGGAAACACTTGTATCACATTGCTGACGGCAAGAATATGGCAGCAAGATGAATACATGGGGTTTCCAATACAGGATGATGAAGAATTGGAAATGGCAATTGAAGAATATTTTAAACAGGAACGGAAGAAATTTTTAGAATTGTATGTGGAATCCACTGTAGTAGAGGAAGCTGTTTTGCCCAGGAGGTCAGTTGTTTTGCCCAGGAGTGCACGATCATATGATGGTGCAGCATCATATGGTGCTGTTGGTGCAAACATGTCTCAGGAAGATTCACATGACCCAACTTGGGTTATGGATGACGATGAAGAAGATGACGATAATGAAAATATAGCGATGGAAGATCGTCTTCTTCAGGAGAATGCCAGTGCGTCCGATAATGATGAAGATGTTGGGGTGGATGCAAATGCATTCCAGCAACACACTGATGCGGGGCCGTCTGAAATGCGGAACCGTGCAGGTGTTCGACCGAGACAATCAGAACAACCAGTTGAAGGTAAGTTACATGACTTAAACCCCAAGTGATTTTGTATAACTGTTGTTCATGTATATATTTTGCAAACCAATGCTTATTATTGTGTATTGTATTTAAAGGCGGTGCGGTTGTTCCTTTTTGGGACGGGATTCCACATTACACATATATCGATTGGAATCACCCAAGCGAAGAATCTTCTTTTGGCGGCTCAGTCTCAGGTTCAGGATCGGGTTCAGTGCAGGGTCCTTGGCAAATAGGGGACGATTTGTATGTTGAACAGGAATTCCCATCGAAAAAGGAGGCACAAATTGCTGTTAAGCGGAACCTAATGAGGGAGCATCAAGAAGCATTTGTGGTTGAGAGCAAGCCTGACAAGTTTGCAATGAAGTGTGTTGCTCACAAGGATGGTTGCCCTTGGAGGGTTAGGGTGATGAAACCAGTGTACGGTGAGAAGTGGGTGGTTTCCAGATGGGGTGGAAAGCATAATTGCCTCAACCACCGTCTATCACAGGATCATAGACAACTTGATGCTGATATCATTGCTTCACTTGTAGTCGGTATGAACTGAGAATTTTTGCTTTATTAGACAGAAGTTAATTTGTGTTAAGGTTTGTTGTTAATCTCTATCTCACTATGTCATTTTCAGGAATGATAAAGGAGGAACCGGGCGTGTCCATTGCGTTGGTTCAGGAGAGGATCACCACCAGCTTTGGATTTAAAGTTTCGTATTGTAAGGCATGGTATGCGAAGCAGAGAGCCATGGCAATGATTTATGGAGATTGGGAAGAATCTTACGCATTTTTGCCGAGGTGGTGCAACTACATGCTTAATTTTTCACCAGGTTCTTTTTATGATATTCAAACCAATGCTTATTATGTGGCACATCGACTGGTACGTGGTAAGCGTGTGTTTCAGCGCATGTTTTGGACTTTTAGACAGTGCTGCGAGGCTTTCAAATTTTGCAAACCGGTTATTCAAGTTGATGGGACTCACTTATATGGCAAGTATAAAGGAAAATTACTGATCGCCACGAGTCAGGACGGGAATAATGAATGCGTGCCACTGGCATTTGCCATTGTCGAGGGGGAGACGTTGGAAGCTTGGGAATATTTCCTTGCTAACATTCGCTTCCACGTAACCCAAAGGCAAAATATATGCCTCATTTCAGATCGGCACCGGAGCATTATATCTGCAGTGCAGAATCATGCCGGTTGGCAACCACCCTTTGCGCATCACGTTTTCTGCCTTCGTCATATTGCCAGTAATTTCAATCAACGATTCAAGAGTGCAAGATTGAAGAAGAGCCTCATGACCTTGGGTATGTTGAGAATTTTTTGTAATTTAGTCAGGTTTAAAAATGTCTTACCCAGCTAACATTCATGCCTTTATAATTGTGCAGGTTATACTCCCTGTATGGCCGAATTTGACATACTGTATGAACGATTCCGCAATAACAGTCCTGATGTTGCAGAATGGATTGACAGCATTCCTAAGGAAAAGTGGACTCGTGCATATGACGCCGAGGGGAGAAGATACGGCCATATGACAACAAATTTGTCTGAATCAGTGAACAAGGTGTTCAAGGGAGCAAGAAACATGCCTATTACTGCTTTGGTGAAGCACACATACAGTCGATTGGTTGAATACTTTGTGAGAAGGGGTCAGACGGCCACTGCACAGATGCAGCAATCACAACTACATTGTAAAAATCTGGTTGATGCTATGAGGCATAATCAGAACGTTGCTACAGGCCACCATGTACGCAGCTATAACGTTGAGGAAACGTCGTTTGAGGTGGCAGATGGCTGGGACAGGTCATATTCAGTTAACCTAATTGAACGTTTTTGTCAGTGTGGGAAGTTTAAGACCTTCAAATACCCTTGTAGCCATGCCGCAGCTGCTGCTTTATACATCCGTCGGAATCCTTTGCAATATGTGGATGATGTGTTCCTCGTATCCAACTTGGTTGAGGCTTATTCTTTACCTTGGCAGCCTATTGGCGATGAACTTGCTGTTCCCCCTAGTGAAGATCCAGTTATCATCCCTGACAGGGAAATGTTGCGTGCGAAGGGTCGTCCAAGGTCGACCAGATTCCGTAACGAGATGGACGAAGTCGAAACGGGTCAGAGAGCTCGTAGATGCGGTCTATGCAAGCAAGTTGGACATACTCGTACAACCTGTCCTACTCGGGGTGGTGGTGTTTCATGATTTTGTTGTTCTGTGTGTTTTATGAATGTATTTGATTTATAAGACATGTTGTGTAACATGTATGATGATAATGTTTTGCTTGTGATGGACATGAATTTGCATTTTGTCATTAACTATTTATTTATGATACTATATGTTACCCATTCACCGTTAATTGAATACACCTAACTAAACACGCCTAACAGGGATGATAGATTATGGTTTAGGGTGCACGTCTTATGATGCGATTAGGGTTTAGGCGCTGTGGTACATACACTTCACTAATGACATATACATGAGGCCAATATTGAGTAATTAGTTTTCCAATTCAAGTTTTGCCTTGGTTGAAGTACGTTGTGATTATGGTTTGATTGAAGACGCCCACCGATCACGTCTTTGAACACGCCTAACAAGGGCGTGATTGAACACGCCCACCGACCACCTCTTTGAACACGCCTAACAATGGCGTGATTGAACACGCCCACCGACCACCTCTTTGAACACGCCGAACAAAGGCGTGACTAGACACGCCCACCGACCACGTCTTTGAACACGCCGAACAAAGGCGTGACTAGACACGCCCACCGACCACGTCTTTGAACACGCCTAACAAGGGCGTGACTAGACGCCCAACTTAGGCGCGATTACAGCTATATAAGCTACACCGTGGCACACAACATGCATCGGCCCGTAAATTTGATTTTGCATACAATGGCATTCTTAGGAGAAACAAGCAGCCAAAACATTGGTAACTCCAAATTAGCATTCGTTTATCCAAATGGATGTACGAATCACAACGACACGGGTGTTTGTTTTCAGGGTGCCAGTCCGATAGCCATGCGAGTTCCTAACGAGTGTTCGTTTCAGACGCTTAAGAGTAGGATTCAGCACACCCTTCTACTAACCGATGACCATTTCGTGGATAACATATACTACCGACAACCATCCCTAGTCGCAGGTCAGCACTATTTTTTCCATTGTATCGCACTAACAAACGATGATGATGTTTGCAGAATGTTAAGGTGTCACGAACAAATGTCCACTGCTGGTCCTATAGAAATATTATGCACCATAAACAGAACAGCCGACGGCATAATGAACCTACTTCAGTCAACCATCGTCCCCACACACGATGCAATGTTATATTACAACGGAAGTTGGAACATAGCACGAAGAGGCGGTTTTGTGGGTTATGCCTTTACTGGAACAAACCCAATCCGATTTCAAATTCCTTCTGCATGCACCATTGATACACTGAAGGCCGTCATCAAGCAAGTTGCGCCTGTTGGGGTTCCTCCTAATGGAATTCACATATCACAGGTGGTAAGAAAAATGTTTTTCCGTCATCCGGCACATTATATATACTCAGACACCACAATCCAGTATGACATAAGAGAGTTGGTGAGCGATGAAGACGTGTTAAGGATGCTAGCGGAATCCAACTACTGGAAACGTTTTTGTCCGATTGAAATTTTAGCCATTTTCAGCAAACCACAAATCGATATGGAGTAAGACATCTACGCCGAAGATGTCGTTTTCTAATTATGATTTTAATTAAAAACGCATTTTCCCCCACCCGTTTTATATTGTAATCGTGTCTGTTATGAATTAATGGTTTTGCCGGCGTATGTTATTGTTATGATTTGCGGGGTTAACGTGATCAACTAATAGTTAGACCGAACATGGTTAACATAAATGTCACAAATAAACGTAGTTTACAAAATACAGTCGACTACAATACAATAAAGAAATATAAAACAATAACTGCGAATAAATCAGAGTGAGGGCGGTGGCCACGGGCAATGACGTGCCTGTCGATCAGGTTGTACTCGTCTTCGTGGTCGCCCAGAACTGCCTGGCTGGGACGGGGCTGGCTGTGAAGGCCCTGGTTGAGAAGGGCCTGCCTCATACGAATGCACATAAGTAGATAGACATGGCGTGCCCTGCTCTGCATACACTGGCATAGGAAACTCAGACGCTTCGGTGCCATATGGTGAATGTGGTTGCCAAGGAGCACAGGCTTCTGCACTATAATCCATTTGGTCGAGCATGTCGTCGACCTGTGCCGCAGTCCACTCGGGCTGCATGTTCATTCCACAAACGAACACGCCCTCTACATCTGCACCCGGGGTATGCATCTGGGCTTCGGTACTGAACTCGGCGTAGTCCATGCCCGAATGCCCCCTCGGCACAGTAGCCTCGTAATATAGGGGTTGTGCCCTATATGTTGATTCAATAGCAGGAGGCCTATAGTAACCATCAGTGCGCGGCCTCGGTCGTACAATGGGCTCAGGAACCTGCTGCACCGGTATCCGTCGACGTTCTAGCCCACGACCCTCTTTTCTCCGTCGGCGAACTGCAAGTGAAATCTCAGGATCGGCCTCATGCTGGGATTCAGGAGCATGTGGGCCTGCTTCCTCCACGCGACAGCTCTCCGCGAACACAGACATTAACCGACCGGCCTCCTCACCCGCCCAATCGAAGTCGAAGGCCTCCTCCCTGTTCGGGCTAGTTAGACCGAAGTACAACGCCTCCAGCCCATCAAGCTATAACAATAAACATATCCAGATAAATGTCAGGTGTGTCATGCACGATAATTAAATGAAATAGACAAATCATGATGAAACAAAAACTTACACCACGAGCCATCTTCGCGCCCTTCTTTGTGATGAACCGCTTCCCGTGTTCTCTGTACCAGACCATGTACTCATGGTGCGGTGACAGCAACCCCTGAATCAAGGGGGGAAGGTGAATGTGCTGGTCCCTCGCATCCCATCGCTCAATAAACGGTCTGAGTTTACGAGCCCAATTGTCTTCTCGTTTCCCCCGAAGCGAAAGGTCATGCACACCCTTCAGCTTCCTGGGAGCGCGTGGGATTGGCTGATCCCTGCCGAATTGTCGCATGCATCGATCCGGCTGAGAATATTCGACCGTATGGAAGCATATGATAGGCGTAGTTGCCATCCACAGCAGCCGCTCACGCTCAGAAGCACCAAGGAAGTCGTAGTCCCCATATGGTTGCCATACGACCTGCACATAACAAAATAACACTTTATATTGTAACAGCATGTTCCACAAATGTAAACGTACAGTAATTGAAAAAATACTATAATTGTAAAGACCTCGTTTCGGGTAAGGGAGTCCAATGCCATCCTATACACGATCAGTTCATGCGGTTTAAGTCGACCTACAGCGTTAAACCTGGTTTGAAAATAATCAATGTTAGTATAATATAACACTTCATTGTTACAATTGTAAACAACAACAACATATAATCACACATACCGATGACCGAAATGCCAGTCCGGCTGTGTAGGCAGCGGAATAGTTGGAGCAATTGGGGGGAATCTGAGCCACGCCCACACCTGGAGAAGCATATGACACCCACCGATGTCACTCCTGCCTGGATCTGTACACTCACACATTTGTCTGAACAAATGTGAAAGGACAGCTGAGCCCCAGCTATATCGGCCGATGTCCACAAAATCCCCTGCAAGTAACGACATATATCGTGCTGCGACCATGCTACCTCCCGATCTGTCGCACAGCAGCCATGATCCGATAAGTCGTGCAATGTGGGCCTTTGTGAACCGCGTCATATGAACAGGCTCGGGGACCACCTCACCCCAGTGCGCAAAATGTCTATCAAAGTAAGACAGACGCAAATATCCACCTCTAATCTCGGTATCCTCAGGTTCGTGACCAAACACCTCCTCAATGACGGTCTCCCACTCGTCAACCGTCACTCCAGTAACCGCATCACCTTCGGTGGGCAATCCTAGAATACCAGCCACGTCTTCCAACGTGATGGTCATCTCACCCTGCGGGGTGTGGAAGGTGTGAGTCTCTGGTCTCCATCGTTCAACCAGAGCACTGATAAGCGCAGAATCCATCTGAAATACATAAAAATTATTAAACAATTATCAAATTAAGCAGGCTTAACTCATTTCATAATTGCGTGGTTGTGTACCTGGAGATTTCGCATGCGTGCGACATGAAGAAACCCAGCTGCGCGCAACATGTCAGATACAACATCGGGTATCTGGTCCGCATCTGGTCCACCTTTCACGGTACCACGTCGAGTCTTCAGTACTCGAGGTGTGCTGCCCCCATTCCACACAACTTGTGAAACGTGTGTGCGCTGAATACGCCTTCGCAGAACGCCCCACTTGTATGGGGTTGGAACAACATAGGCAGTGGGATCCATGGGCTCAGCCTCATGATCGGATGCAGATCGCGAAGATGTAGACGATGAATGCGCCATCTATTCAATATCTTCATGTACAAAAATTTTAAACCACAGCAAACAACATATTAACGTCAAAGACTTTAATTGGAAAACTAATTACTCAATATTATTAGTCAAGTGTATGTAATTTCCTAAACCTAAATCGGGATCCATACACCCTAGGTCTGTAACCCAACACATACATCGTAATAACAACAACAACATAACTAAACCCTAAGTGTGTTTCGCAAGCCATAAACCATTATCACAATGTAAACCCTAATGCCAACATCAGACCTAACCCTAAAGCCGCATCCATCAACCCTAGGTCTGTACCCCAAGACCTATACACTAATCAAAACATTAACCTAGACTGGAATCCATAAACCCTACCTATGTAACCGACGACCTAAACCCTAATAATATCATCAGACCTAAACCCAGCATAAGGAAACTATGATCGACAACACCTGACACTCTGGTATTTGTCTTGTCACCTGTCATGCTTTTGAATGAAATAAAAAAAGAAGCAGAAAATGATTCTCTCACTCTCTTCCATCTTTCTAAGTATTCAGTCTTCTTCTCATCCCAGAAAGCCACAACCACCATGACTTTGTTATTCTCCCCCCCTCGGACTAAACCGTAACCCTAATCACGACATAATCCCAAGGCAATACAAAACTTGAATTGGAAAACTAATTACTCAATATTAGTGAAGCGTGTGTATATGTCATTATGTTATTCAGTGGCACAACATAAGCCCGAAAGCTTAACCGATATCCATAAACCCTAAGTAAAAAAATGAGCCCTAAACCCTAATCTCGACATCAGCCCTCGGACTAAACCGGATACTATAAACCCCAAGTATGTAACCCTTAAACCATAAACTATAAACCCCAAGTATGTAACCCAACTCCTAAACCCTCATCACACTAACCCCAAGTCCTAAACCGCAATTCATACACCCGACGTCTGTAACCGAAGACCTAAATCATAATAACAACATCAGAACTAAACCCTAAATCCTACGTCTGTTCTCAGGGCCATAAACCACAATCACAATGTTAAACCCTAACCAAACCCTAAATCCATTAGCCTGACGTCTATAACAAAAGATCTTAACCCTAATCACAGCCTACGACCTACACCCTAAACTAACACCCACAAACCCTCCCTTTTTACCCCTAGTCATAAACCCTAATCCCCATGTACACCCAAAACCCTAACACAATAAATCCTAATGACAATGTAAACCCCTAACCTAAACTGCAAGCCATCAACCATACGTTTGTACCTGGACACCTAAACCCTAATCACGGCATATGCCCTAAACCCTAAACCTAGATATGTCACCCAGGCCGTAAACCCTACTAACGATGTTAACCCTAATACTAACTTAAATTACGTAACCCTAATCACTACCCCACACCCTAAACCCTTATCCCATTGTAAACCCTAAAACTAACCTGAAATACCTAAAACCCTAGTAACTAACCTAATATATATGTCGCTACCAAGTTCATATAATCCTAACCATTTTCTAATTTCAAATACAACAAAGTAAATCTCAAGCACAATCAGTTAAATGGACTTACTTGTCGGCAGCGCTACGATTTCGGCAGGGCTTCGCTTCCGACAATTCAGCACCCAAAATCTAGAGAGAAGGTAGACCTAATTCTAGAGAGAAGGCGCGAAATGGCAAATGTCATTTTCAAGGGCAATATATAGGGATTTAGGGCACCAAAAACGCCTTGCCAGGGCATGTTTAAACACGCCTAGGCAAGGCGTTTTTGGTGACCCCAAATCCCTAAATTTTGTTCAAATCGCCCCCTTTTGCTAATTATTTAATTAAATTGTATTATTTTTAAAAATTTGCCCACATTCGTGTTAATCATAATGCTAATTTGAGTATCGATACTTTTTATGGGCATAGCCTATCAATTATTTTTTTAACTGGAATAATGATATCCTCCGTCGTTATCGTAGCTCAGAGCTACTAGCAGACACGAGCGAGAGACTAGTCATAAATCACCACCCCCAATATCCAGTCCAGGTACTACTGAACACATAAACAGGCAAAATAATTTTGAAACAGCATTCAAAAAGTTTAAAAATCTCCTGATCATTAATAATATAAAAAAGTAGACTTATGCAAATAGTTGCTAATTTTTCTGGGAGCATATACGTCATAAGCAATTTTAAGAAGACAAAAAGTTATAAACAGTAGATAATTAGTAATTCTCTAGAAAAGAAAAAAAGATAAATAGCTCCTATCTGGGTTGGTAAGAGATGACGGCCTCTTAAGTAAATGAAATTTGACGTTGTCTTCTAATTATATAAAATTATAAACTCTCGCACTATAGTTGAACTCTTCTTTTGAGTAGGTTGATAAGAATTTAACTCTTAATCCATTTTTTTTATAAATAAAAAAAAAGAATATTTTAGATATTTTTAATGTGAAAGTGAAAGATTGCTTTCCATATGATAAGTTTATAATTAAATAGTCTATAAAAGTCGACTTAATTTACTTGAAGAGGGAGAACGAAAGGGGAGGGGGAAAAAATCTGGCAAAACTGAAAAGAGACAATCAGGAGTGATGGAAACCGATGACAGCCTGGAGATTTTCTTCCATACACCCTGGAAGGACGGCAACAAATCTCAATTTTGGTCCCCTCCACTCAACTACTCTATTCGCACATCTCACTTTCAATTTTCCTCTCTAATTAATAAATTTCCATATTAACAAATTCATCGTGTGTCTTTCATAGTGATGCAATTTATCACTTGTTTAATCTACTGGATGCCCATTTTAGATGCTTCGGAAATAAAGTACTTTGAACTCAATTTCAGTTACGCCAACTGAGTATCTTTTTTTCAGTTGTGTTCCTGTATTCTAATTCCGTGCCTTTAATTATAGCAAAGATAAATTAACAATTATAAATTATAGTCTATAACTCGTTGTACACACGATATCTCCTCTCATGCCTTTTAAAACAAATATAAATACTTTCTCTCTCGATATGAATATTGTACGTGGGTGTGTATTTTTCATATATAGAATATTGTATTTTTATTGTGATGTAAGCACATGTTGGTTTTCAAACCAATATTGAAGTGGAGTTCTATCGTACATCATGTCAATTTGAAGAAGGACGCAGAACCTTAGCTTCTGTCTGGACGTGAATTGAGTGTTCCATGACGTAAAACCAATTAAGAGGCACTCAATATAGCTAGATTAGCCTGACCCATGATTTAACTTGATTTCTTGTACACATTTTTTATTCTCAAGCATTTACGTAAATTAAAATATAAATAATTTTATATTACCCTTTCAATTAAAAGCAGGTGCAATCTATTGCAAGTCGAAGTCATTACGAGGTGATGGATTCAATTTTTTATTATCGCCATTATATATACAGAAATCAGTAAGGTCACTTTGAATTAGATTAAATTTGAGTGGTTTTTATTTATCAAAGTTATATATTTGAGTAAAATATTTGAACACTTGTTTTTATACTACTGACATGTCAAGAAGTTTCGAAAGTGGAAATTGTGTATCTTGTCCCATCCTAGAGGTGTTGTCAGACTAGCTAATGACATTGATCTTACAATGAGCAATCGATACATAATCCATGGTCAATGGAAGAGCAAGAAATATACGTGGATACGACACTGCCTCAATAAAATGAGATGAAGCTCCGCATTGGTTTTTTGTTTTTAAAATAAAAACTAGGACTAGAGCTAGTGGTTGTGGTTGGTTATAATCAAAATGACAATTAGGTTGGTGGAACAGATGGAAATAGGAAACCGTTTGTCATTGTCTCATGTTCATTCCACTTTTATTTGTTTGGTTATTTGTTCGACTCTTCATTCCTTTGAAATCATTGCACAAAAACTATTGTCTATTGGTAAAGATCCAACGTGAAATGTACACCAATAGGAATTCCAAACACATGAAAATATTATTGCGGTATTGATATGATACACCTATTTATATAAGATGTTTTAAAATGAATGTCATGTTTCTACTGGATATGTATTTATATTTATTTCAGTAATTAAAATAATTACTAATATTGTAATGTTATGATATTATATTATATTTAATGACTTTTATATTTTTTTTTTATTGAGAGATCAAATTACACCAATCTAAATTATACAATTTTATAACTTGATATATAATGTAATTTTTTATCGATCTAACCATTAAATTATATCTACATATTATTAAGATTGTTTGTGTAAAATTTTATCAAAATTGAATAGTATTGAAAAAAAATAATCAAACAATCCATATTTTATTATATTTTAAAAATTTATATTATGTCAATTTTAATATGAATGACATAACAAATAATTTTAAATTAATATAAAATTATATATATATATATATATATGATCTAAGTGAAATGAACTTTTAATCCAGTTATATAAATTTTCAATCCAACGATGGATTTTAAGAGAATATTATCCAATTAAAATTTATTAAACAATATAATAATTGGTCAAAGTTATACCGGTATAATTTAATTTCTCATTTTTTATACTTAACATTTTGAAGTATATCTCTTTGATAATTTATGGGAATTTTTTTTTCTTATTATCTCTAAGGAAATTTTAAGCCGCCCATTTTAAAGTTTTTTTTCATCTTTTCTTTAAATAAATTAATTTAAAAATATTAGTATGGAATATATTCTCTGTTTCAACTTCTAAAATTTGATTATGATTTTTATTTTGCTTTAAATATGCTTTTATAGCATGCTTTGATTTTGATCCCTATAAAAAAATCTTTATTTTTCATTGTTTTAAAATTTAAAATTATTAATTTTAGTCCCTATAAAATGATTGAATTTTTATTTTAGTCCTGTAAAATATTTTTGTTTGTTTTTAATCCCTCAAAAATCTAAAATCACTACTTTTGCTCCAGAGTTAATTTTAAGGTGGATAAAATAACATTTATTTTAGAGATATTTTTTACGGTATTAGATGTGAACATTGTATCATAGACAGTAGTGGGTGTTATATGAGATGGTCATTTGACATTCATCTAAATACATAAAACCATTAACGAGTGTCACATTATGGTTGAAACCAAAAATAAATTTTGAATTTGAAGGGTGAAAACCAAATAATCTTTTTTTATCAAATTAAACTAAAATAAAAAAATTATAATTTTACATAGATTATAAAAAGGAAATTTATAATTAAAAAATTATATTTAAGCGTTTTATTTATATTTTTGAGTTTTTAATTTTAGGCAATAAAAAGGAAATTTAGACGTCTGATTGATTAAGAAAAAAAGGAAAATTAGAGCTCTAATCAATTGTGCATTTGTTTATTGATGAGATGTGAAGTTTGATGATGTCGATCACTTTTGTTTTACAAATTTCTTATAATATCATTAAGATGATTGAACTATTTTAATCATTACTTGGGATATTATGCTTCAACAATTCAACAGATAAATAGTAAGTTTTACTTTACTTGTTTGATGAATTTTGATTTTCTATAAAGATTGCAAAAAAAGTCATGACATAAAAATTAAATCTAATACAATATCAATAAACTATATAAAATAATTTATAAACTTTATATGAAGATTAAAAAGTTGATGTGAGATATAGAGAGCGTTTTCCCCCCTAATGTGACGACATTTTCAATTTAACCTTATGCTAAAGAATTAAAATGTAAAGAAGAATTCATGGATTAAAATGCATTATATATAAAAATAAATAAAAGCTTGACACATGCTAAAGAAAATTTTCAACAATTAAATTCCGTAACCTTTAATCTGTGGGGCATACGAGAAAACCGTGGGCGTCTCCTTTACTAGAAGTGATGAAGAAGAATTGTTAGATTTAAAATATTATAAAATGAGGTGTGTTTATCCAAAAAGAATAACCTCCACGTAAGTTTCTTAGTTTTTTAGTCGAGTTATTATCTTACCTAATTTTAACAGGACTCTAGAGTCGTTCCTTTTCCACGATTACTCAACTACGTCATTGACAATGCACGTTCATCATAGACCCCACATTAATGCCTCCATCGTATCTAGTATCTACGACTACGAGACTTCACCTTCAACATCTTTTCTTACAACACAACACACTTCCTAGGTTTCCAAACAACCATACACCAAACACGCATGGTATCAGTCTATGAGATGGCTCTTTCTGTTTGATTATTTTTTTTAATAGTTAGTTTTAATCAAAATTATTTTAAACTATTAAACGTGATTAAAATATTTATTTAAACTAATTTCAATTATAAATTTTACGTTAAAACATATATTATGATTTGGAGAATTGATATCAAACTAAAGGAACACTTAATCAACCCTATATTTAAATATTAACTTCTTTTTACTTATTTTTAATGGAAATGTATTATCACAAAAGAAATTAATGGAAATGTAATTTTCAATCATCCCCAGTTGAGGAGGCAAATAACTAAATATTAATTCAAACCAACTTTATTATACTATTTCATTTCATCCAATATTTTCTTACCGCTCTTTAGCAATCAATATGTATATGTGTGTGGTTGCTGGTGGACCCAATATATTACTCGTAAGTTCTGTTGCATTAAATATAATGCTTGCATTGTAGGGCATGGATTTTAATTTAAAAATGAGAACAATAATTTGTATAAAAAAAGGATCAATTTAATTTTTTAATTGACTTATTTACTGTTTCAAAAAAGAATTTAAACTTGATCTCATAAACTGTGGAAAGTAACCATAATTTTTTTTATCTGATCTCATGTTGAAAGCCAGTATTATGCTTTGGAAGAAAATGTTAATGATATTCTTCCTAATACCTTTTTTTTCAACATTCTGTGTCATTAACTAAAATTTATTCAAAATCATTAATTTAGATGAGATTTGTTTATTTTTTAATAATTTTATTCTCTTAATTTAGATATAAAATTCACTAAATTTAAAGATTATATATCAATAAATTTAACCAATAACATATAAAGTATTGGGAAAAAAGTCTTAAAAGGAGAATGTTACTGACATTTATAAAAAAAAACTTAAATATGTTGAATGTTCATGATAAATGATTAAATTTTATTTTAGATCTATGATAATTTTTTTAATGTTTTGAAATTTTGATGTATTAAAATTTTTATTTTAAATTTTATTTTGATGTATTGAAATTTTTTTAATGTGTCATTTTATAAATTGATATTTTAACATTACTAATGTTGTAATAGTGTAACGTTATCAGAAATGTGGTGCTTAAAGCTGGAAGTTTAAAGCTTTTGAAAAAGAATGTAAACATGAAAGTTTGAAACTTCAAGGTGGAGGCCGGAATGTACATGGATCTTAAAGGTAGGAGACTTTAACTTGAAGGTGGAAATTTTTGAAGGAGAATAATGGTTGCATGGTGGTTGCAGAGGTTTGTTAGTGGTGGCCTGAAGGTAAGCAATGGAGCAATGACAAGATAATGAGGAAGCTTAAAGGAAACTGGAAATTTGAAGGTGAAAGATACTTAAAGTTTGAAGGGCGAAGATGGATGATGAAAAATAATGGTATATATTGTGAGCGGAACTGAAGCTTCGAGTATTTTGAATCTTTCAAATAAAGACTTTGATTTTAAAACCTATGATAATATTTTTACAAAGGAGTGCTATTAAATTAAAGGCTTTTAACGTACAACTACTATAGGTAATTCAAATTTTATTTAAAGTTAATTCAGTTTTTATTCCTTCTAAAGTTTGAGAGAGAGAGAGAGAGATTCTTCTTGTTGCTGTCCCATCAACGTATGTGTTAAAATATGATTAAAATTAGATTATTGTTAGTTGCTAGTCTAGTACAAACAGAAGAGTTGTGTTGATACCTAAGAATCAACAAGCATCAGGTTCTCCTTGTTAATTTAGTTTCAAGTTGCTGACAACCCATGGATCGAAACCCATAGGTTCACCCATGGTTTTGATCGATCGTTATAATAATTTTGAACCGTTTTTTCTTTTCCTTACATGACAACAACGAAAAGAGAGAGAAGAAAATTAATAAAACTATGAATAATATATTGAGTTAACAAATTCAATTTGAGTTTAACCTATCTATCTATCTATCTATCTATATATATATATATATATAAATTCAATTTGAGTTTAACCTATATATATATTAATATAAAAAAGCATCAAATGGGATAAAATATTCATCATAATTCCTAATAAATAATTAAAAAAATCAATTTTTCCTAGAACTAAGTGTTACGGATAGGCCCAATCCAGTATTTAAATTATACAACTACCCAAAGATAGAAGATAAAACAGAAGATATGATCACAACCAATTCCGTTCATATATTAGATAATCTGAATATCTTTACAAAAGATAATGGGCCTCAACCATATCTTCCCAGGATCCAGGTATTGTCCTATAAATAAAGCATCATTCATGGTGAAAGGTACACAACAATCCTAACTCTCTCTTTTCCATTCCCACTGCACACACAGCACACCACTTGTGTTGTTTCCGGCAGTGATCATCTTCCTGGGGGTGCTTCATCTCCATAGGCATCTTCAGAGAGGGAGAGTTTGATCCCATAGCAAATCCCAGTAAACCTTGCTGGGTACATTCTGTTTCTCGTAAACGGAACACTAAGTAAGTTTTTAGTCCTAAATTTTTTAGAAATTCAATTTTAATCTCTAAATTTTTATTTAACTAGTTAAGGTTTCTAAACTTTTAAATTTTTTAAATTTTAATTACTGAATAAAAAAATTTTGAATCCATTATTTTTATTTATTTAACAAAATTTCAATAACTAAAAATTGAATTTTCAAAAATTTAGGATTAAACATAGCAAATCATAACTAATCATCTTAATTTTCTTTCACAATATTTCATACATTAGTGCAAGTTGAACCCAAAAAGAATGCCCAATATAAGAAGAACTTTTGTCAATAGTTATAAGAACGATTTGGTAATATTTAACAAAAAAAAGTTAATATTTTTTTTCATTTATTCCTTTGCTATTTACCTCGTCGGTTGTTCTCCATTTCTTCACTAACGTGTTGTAATTTGTAGTTTAACTAGTTTTTGATACCCTCTCCCATAAGACACCGGACACATTATGTGAGATGTTTTGTGGTGATAATTTTGTTGTCATTCTTTGAAATTGGGGATGCAAACCTCTCTTAAAAGTCAGCAATAAGTACATTGATAATTTGATATTCTGTTTGTTTCTCATATTATACTCATCTTCCTTAAACGCCTCGTGCTTTGGTATTTTTAATAGCATTATGTATAGTTCGTATATAAAAAAGTAAGGTAGATATGTGTTTTTTTATAATAGAATATCAATGTGTAAGAATAATAAATAAAAATTTCCTTTGGTCGCCTTAATGACAATATTTCGGTGTAATTTGTAGGAAGTTCTAAGTTCAAATTTAGTTGTCGTAGTAATTTTATATATATATATATATATATATATATATAAATTAGAATAATAATTTTTTATTTATTCATTCACTCATTCTTCCATACATCACTTCTTAAATGATATATATTTATATAAATAATATTAACAATCTGAATACAAGGAAACAATAATTCAAATTTCTTCTTATATACATTATTTTAATAACATGTTCTTATCTAAAAGAAATAATAATTCAAATTCAAATTCTATCTTTAATATATATATTTAAATTATGTGGATGAAAACAAAAAAGAGAAAACTAATAATTTATAAACTAACTTTCTTTTTTATAAATCTTAAGAAAATAATTATTTTTAGAAACTACTTAAAGTAATTTATAAAAAAAATTATAAGCTAAACACTTACTAAAATAAGCCGTGTCAAACAAATTTAATAGCTTAGAAGCAGGTCAAAGAGTGTACAAGCTCTTTGAGTAAGTTATGAAACATATAATAATAATAATAATAATAATAATAATAATAATAATAATAATAAT